>LR778269.1:45967304-46032304 GCA_902810595.1 Coregonus sp. 'balchen' | reverse complement strand
TTACGGTATTAAAGCGCTCTAACATTCAGCTCAGTATCCCTCAGTTCATTATCAATGGGACCGTAGGCAAATCACCAACTGTACCTGGTGTTCTGTTACAGGAAGGAGCCATTCCCTGACAAATGGCACCCTATTCCCTATATAGTGCATTACTTTTTATCAGAGAGATATTGGCCCTGGTCAAAGTAGTGCACTAAATAGGGAATAGGGTGTCATTTGGGACGCAGACACTGTGAGCAGACCCAAGTACAGCAACACTGAAGGATGACTTCTGTTTCTGTGTTCGCTGCATGTATTTATGTCCTCAACAACTTAGAACAATGATGAACAATGATGAACAGTGATTAATTACTTAGAACAATGATGAACAATGATGAACAATGATGAATTACTTAGAACAATGGTGAACAATGATGAATTACTTAGAACAATGGTGAACAATGATGAACAGTGATTAATTACTTAGAACAATGGTGAACAATGACAGGGCTTTTGGTTTTGTTCAACCTGGATAGTTTGCTGGCTGTAGCCAGTGTTATTACAGTAGTAAATGCATCAGCCAAGTATAGCAAACCAGTGCTTAAAAAGTATATCAGATTTGAAATGTTTAATTGGTATTGGTACTGATAAAAAGATGGTAAACAATAATCACATTCAGTAACACCATCGGTCTGTTTAGAATGAACAGAAACACAATTAGGAATGGTGAAAGGCTGTTTTCTTGCCAAGCCAGATTGCTTGCTGGTTTGGGATCATTTATTATGACTGCTTTTGCGTCTTGAGATGTAACTGCATGGTTAAAAAGTGAAATTGCCATATGCAACATGGGATTGAATCCCACTCCTGACAGTTTCCTACTTTCTCTTTAAAAAAAATAGTTTAATGGATTCTGTCAGTTAGTGTCAGTTATTTTGATTCTGTCAGTTAGTGTCAGTTAGTTTGATTCTGTCAGTTAGTGTCAGTTAATTTGATTATGTCAGTTAGTGTCAGTTAATTTGATTCTGTCAGTTAGTGTCAGTTAATTTGATTCTGTCAGTTAGTGTCAGTTAGTTTGATTCTGTCAGTTAGTGTCAGTTAGTTTGATTCTGTCAGTTAGTGTCAGTTAGTTTGATTCTGTCAGTTAGAGTTGATTGTAATTGATGTCCCTCTCCCTGACCAACAGGCTCTTTCCCACACAGCCTTGGCTGCCGATCAGGACCAAAGGCAGGGCTACTGGCAGTCAACGGTAAAGCTGAGTGCTCACGCTGTTCGTCTCAAAGCAACGATGGCAGCAGCGAGTATTCAGGGGACGATCCAGTCAGAAAGAGGTGACCCCTCCCTGTATTACAATGTGGTTATACTGTGTTAAAGGGTTATTAATCTGGGATTGGAACATACATTTTTGGACTTTTACATTAATGATATATATTCATTGATTCTTGAATAATATAAGTTATAAATGCCTCATGAGTTTAGTTCAACGGTCTTACCCTATCAGAACCCAACATAAAAGCTTTTTTTACTCAGTACAGCAATATGTTATAGTGTTGTGATCTGAGTGTCTATGAGGACAGGAGGTTTGGACTGTTGTGGTCCTGGCACTGTGTTGCTGTTTGGACCAGGGATGGGCTGGTAAGAAGGGACGTTGTGTAGTCTACTGTCCTCCTGCTGTTGTCACGGTTTCGGCCGAGGCTGCTCCTCTTCCTTGTTCGGGCGGACTTCGGCGGTCGTCGTCTCCGGAGTACTAGCTGCCACCGTTCTATGTTTCTTGTTCTTTTGGTTTTGCCTGTTCTTAACACCTGTCCCTTATTTGTGTCTTGATTGTTCCCCTTATTTAGTTTGTTGGTTTGGGTCAGGTGTTATGCGTAATTGTTGTTGTCAGCCTGCCTCATCGAGTTTGTTCTCTCGTTGTGTTATTTCGAGAGCTCGCACTGTGTGCGCTTTTCCTTATTTTTCTCGCACTGTGTATTTTCGTGCGTAATTGTTCGCGCCACCCGGTTGGGTTGGCGACGTATTCTGTTGTTTGGACTAAGTAAAGTTCTGTTGACGTCCTCCTGGTTTCCTGCGCCTGATTCCTATCATCCACCTACACCACTCTGACAGAATTACGCATCCAAATGGAATCAGCAGGAGCGACCGCGCCGACCGCCGATATGGACGAACGTCTTCGTGGTCAGGAGGACCGAATGAACCAGGTCTGTCACGCCCTGGAGAGGGTGATGAACACTCTACACCGATGGGAGACCAGCGAGGTGCCCGCACCTCCAACCACCGACCCAGCTCCAGCGGTCAGCCCTCCGGTTTCATCTCCGGAACCCAGTGGGATTCGGCTCTCGCTCCCGAGGGCGTACGACGGCTCCACCGCCGGGTGTCAAGGGTTCCTGCTGCAGGTGGAGCTCTACCTCGCCACCGTACACCCGGCGCCCTCGGGACACGAGAGCGTCTCAGCCCTCATCTCCTGTCTCACCGGCAAGGCGTTGGAGTGGGCCAACGCCGAGTGGAGGAGAATGGACGCCGCAACCACGAACTATGCGGAGTTCTCCCGCCGCTTCCGTGCGGTATTCGACCATCCACCAGAAGGGAAGGCGGCGGGGGAACGTCTGTTCTACCTCCGACAGGGGATGAGGAGCGCACAGGACTTTGCCTTAGAGTTCCGGACCCTAGCGGCTGATGCAGGGTGGAATGAGCGGGCCCATATTGACCATTTCCGCTGCAGCCTCCGAGAGGACGTCCAGCGAGAGTTGGCGTGCAGGGACACGTCGTTAACTTTCGACCAACTGGTCGACATGGCCATCCGGCTGGATACCCTGCTCGCCACCCGTGGGCGTCCCGGAGGGGGGGGTTCGCCCATTCCACTCTCCAGCGCCTCCGAGCCGAGTCCTATGGAGCTCGGGGGTGCTGGCGCTAGGGAAAGGAGGAGGAGGAGCCCACGGGGACCCGGCCCTTGCACCAACTGTGGTCGTGGAGGGCACACTGCGGCTAGGTGCTGGGGCGGGTCCTCCAGGGGAGGAGATGGCAGGTCTAGCATTGGGGGGGTCCCCCCAGGTGAGTAGGCGCCCTGCTTACCCAGAGCTTTCTGTCGTGCACCTAACCTTGCCTGTTTGTTTCCCACAGGTTGCACCTCGTTCCCAGCATAAGGCGCTGGTAGATTCAGGCGCAGCTGGGAATTTTATAGATCGCCAGTTCTGTTTAGAGTTAGGGATTCCCCTTCTTCCAGTGGATAAGCCTTTCCCCGTCCATGCCCTAGATAGCCGTCCGTTAGGGTCTGGGTTGATTAGGGAGGTCACAGCACCACTTCAGATGATGGCGCAGGAGGGTCATGAGGAGAGAATCCAGCTTTATCTGATTGACTCTCCTGCGTATCCGGTGGTGCTGGGTCTTCCCTGGTTGATGACTCATGACCCTATTATTGGGTGGCGAGAGAAAGCTCTTAAAGGGTGGTCTGCTCAATGTGAGGGGCGGTGTCTGGGTGTTTCCATAGGGGCGACCTCGGTGGAGAGTCCGAATCTAATGCCAGCACTGCAGATTCCCCCCGAGTATGAGGATTTGGCATTGGCGTTCAGTAAGACTAGGGCTGCGCAGCTGCCGCCTCATAGACGGGGGGATTGTGCGATAGATCTCCAGTCAGGCGCAGCTCTCCCGCGGAGCCATGTGTATCCCTTGTCTCAAGAGGAGAAGAAATCTATGGAGACATACATCTCTGAGTCTCTTAGACAGGGATACATACGGCCCTCCGTTTCACCCGTTTCCTCAAGTTTCTTTTTTGTGAAGAAGAAGGATGGAGGTCTGCGGCCGTGTATTGATTACCGCGGTCTCAATCAGATCACAGTGAAGTACAGCTATCCACTTCCTCTGATTGCGACTATGACGGAGTCACTGCACGGTGCGCAGTTCTTTACAAAATTGGATCTTAGGAGCGCATATAACTTGGTGCGCATCCGTAAGGGCGATGAATGGAAGACAGCGTTTAGCACGACTTCCGGGCACTACGAGTATCTAGTCATGCCATATGGGTTGATGAATGCTCCCTCAGTCTTCCAATCCTTCGTTGATGAGATTTTCCGGGACATGCAGGGACAGGGAGTGGTTGTGTACATCGACGACATTCTGGTGTATAGTCCTACCCGTGCTGAGCATGTAGCCCTGGTGCGCCGAGTATTGCGGAGGCTGTTGGAGCATGACCTATATGTCAAGGCAGAGAAATGTCTGTTTTTTCAGAAGTCGGTCTCCTTTCTGGGTTACCAGTTATCTGCGTCAGGAGTGAAGATGGAGGTAGACCGGGTGTCAGCTGTGCGTAATTGGCAGACCCCAACCACTGTGAAGGAGGTGCAACGGTTCTTGGGTTTTGCGAATTACTACCGGAGGTTTATCCGGGGTTTTGGACAGGTGGCAGCTCCCATAACGTCTCTGTTAAAGGGGGGTCCGGTGCGCTTGCGGTGGTCAGCTGAGGCGGACAGGGCATTTGGGAGACTGAAGGACCTGTTTACCTCGGCGCCGGTGTTGGCGCATCCGGATCCCTCTTTACCGTTCCAAGTAGAGGTGGACGCGTCAGAGGCCGGGATAGGGGCCGTTCTTTCCCAGCGTTCTGGTACTCCACCTAAACTCCGTCCCTGTGCGTTCTACTCTAAGAAGCTCAGTCCGGCGGAGCGGAATTATGACGTAGGAGACAGGGAGCTGTTAGCCGTGGTACAGGCCCTAAAGGTGTGGCGGCATTGGCTCGAGGGGGCTCAACACCCTTTCCTCATTCAAACTGACCATCGTAACCTGGAGTACATCCGGGCAGCTAGGAGACTGAATCCTCGCCAGGCTCGTTGGACTATGTTCCTGGCCCGGTTTGTGTTTAAGATCACATACATCCCGGGTTCCCAGAACGGGAAGGCAGATGCTCTGTCCCGGCGGTATGACGCAGAGGAGAGGTCAGTTGAGTCCACGCCCATACTACCGGAGTCTTGTCTGGTTGCTCCGGTGGTGTGGGAGGTTGATGGTGAGATCGAGCGGGCGTTACGCACCGACCCGAGTCCTCCTCAGTGTCCTGTGGGTCGGACGTACGTTCCGCTCGAGATACGCGATCGCCTCATTTGTTGGGCTCATACGTCCCCCTCCTCTGGCCATCCGGGTATCGGCCGGACAGTGCACTGCCTTAGCACGAAGTACTGGTGGCCAACGTTAGCTAGGGATGTGAGGATTTATGTCTCCTCCTGTTCGGTGTGTGCCCAGTGTAAGGCGCCCAGACATTTGCCCAGGGGTAAGTTACAACCCCTGCCTATTCCACAACGACCCTGGTCCCACCTCTCGGTGGATTTTGTTACCGACCTTCCCCCCTCACAGGGGAATACTACCATCCTGGTCGTTGTGGATAGGTTCTCGAAGGCCTGTCGTCTCCTTCCCATGCCGGGTCTACCCACTGCCCTACAGACCGCTGAGGCTCTGTTCACCCATGTCTTCCGGCATTACGGGGTACCCGAGGATATAGTGTCTGACCGAGGCCCCCAGTTCACCTCTAGAGTGTGGAGGGCATTTATGGAACGGTTGGGGGTGTCGGTAAGCCTTACCTCGGGTTACCACCCGGAGAGTAATGGGCAGGTTGAACGTGTCAACCAGGATGTGGGTAGGTTTCTGAGGTCATACTGTCAGGGCCGGCCGGAGGAGTGGGCGAGATATGTGCCCTGGGCCGAGATGGCACAGAACTCTCTTCGCCACTCCTCCACCCAACTAACCCCGTTTCAGTGTGTGTTGGGGTACCAGCCGGTGCTGGCACCATGGCATGAGAGCCAGATCGAGGCCCCCGCTGTGGATGAGTGGGTAAGGCGCTCGGAGGAGACGTGGGACGCTGCACACGTCCATCTGCAGCGTGCCATACGTCGACAGAAGACGAGCGCCGACCTACACCGCAGTGAGGGGCCAGTGTACGTACCTGGAGATCGAGTCTGGCTCTCAACCAGAAACCTGCCCCTCCGCCTGCCCTGCCGGAAGCTGGGTCGGCGGTTTGTGGGGCCGTTTAAAGTCCTGAGGAGATTGAACGAGGTGAGTTATAGGTTAGAACTACCTGTTGACTACAAGAATATTAACCCCTCGTTCCATGTGTCTCTCCTCAGGCCGGTGGTAGCTGGTCCACTCCAGGACTTTGAGATTGAGGAGACTCCTCCGCCCCCGTTGGACATCGAGGGGGCTCCGGCGTACACCGTGAGGTCCATCCTGGATTCTAGACGCCGGATGGGGGGTCTTCAATATCTCGTGGAGTGGGAGGGGTACGGTCCGGAGGAGCGGTGCTGGGTGCCAAGGAGGGACGTGTTAGACCAGTCCCTACTGACCGATTTCCATCGGGGTCATCCTGCGCGCCCTGCTCCGCGTCGTCCGGGTCGTCCTCGAGCTCCGGGTCGGCGCACGGCTGGAGCCGCGCGTCAAGGGGGGGGTACTGTCACGGTTTCGGCCGAGGCTGCTCCTCTTCCTTGTTCGGGCGGACTTCGGCGGTCGTCGTCTCCGGAGTACTAGCTGCCACCGTTCTATGTTTCTTGTTCTTTTGGTTTTGCCTGTTCTTAACACCTGTCCCTTATTTGTGTCTTGATTGTTCCCCTTATTTAGTTTGTTGGTTTGGGTCAGGTGTTATGCGTAATTGTTGTTGTCAGCCTGCCTCATCGAGTTTGTTCTCTCGTTGTGTTATTTCGAGAGCTCGCACTGTGTGCGCTTTTCCTTATTTTTCTCGCACTGTGTATTTTCGTGCGTAATTGTTCGCGCCACCCGGTTGGGTTGGCGACGTATTCTGTTGTTTGGACTAAGTAAAGTTCTGTTGACGTCCTCCTGGTTTCCTGCGCCTGATTCCTATCATCCACCTACACCACTCTGACAGCTGTCCACCGGCTGTCTCCTATTGGCAGACAATCAGACCGATCTGTGTGACAGCCAGCTATTCTGTTGCTTCATTCTGTCAAGCCTAGATCTAATTAAAAATCAACCAATGTTTTTACAACAGTTTTTATCATATTAAAACAATCAAAAAGAACAGGCAGGGTTTGTGACAGTCTGTGTTTCTGTAACAGGCAGTGTTTCTGTGGTCCTGAAAGCAAAGCCCACCAAAAGACAATGTGCGTTCCAAATGGCACCCTATTGCCTGCATAGTGCACTACTTTTGACCAGAGCTCTGGGGGTAGTATTGACCTAATTTAGTCATGAGGGAGATGCTGAGATCACACTTAGAGATAGAGCTTATCAACTGAAGAGAGAGAGAGAGCTTATCAACTGAAGAGAGAGAGGGAGCTTATCAACTAAAGAGAGAGAGAGCTTATCAACTGAAGAGAGAGAGGGAGCGTATCAACTGAAGAGAGAGAGAGAGACCTTATCAACTGAAGAGAGAGAGGGAGCTTATCAACTGAAGAGAGAGAGAGAGACCTTATCAACTGAAGAGAGAGAGGGAGCTTATCAACTGAAGAGAGAGAGAGAGCGTATCAACTGAAGAGAGAGAGGGAGCTTATCAACTGAAGGCAGGGATATTCTAATTACTTCCATTTATTGCCCCAATGAATCAATTGGTTCTTCAGCGTAATATTGATATCTGTCTCATCTCTTCTTAATCTGAGTCCCTATTCTGACACCATATTCCCTATTCAGTGCACTGGTTTATGACCAGGGCCCATAGAATGTATATGTACAAATGTCTCTCCTCTCCCTTGCTAGACCGCGGCTGCAGGCTCAGAGGAAGTTTGCCCAGTCTCAGCCCAGCTCCCCCATTGCCACACCAGTCAAGCTGTCTGAGACCCTACTGCCCCCCAGCCCCACCTCCCCCCTCAGCGACCTCACCAGACGCAAGCCCAAGACCGAGGACTTCCTCACCTTCCTCTGTTTACGAGGTGAGTGGCCTGCAACCTTTAGTTTTTATTGAACTTTGATTTATCCAGGAAGTCCCATAGAGGTCAGAATACCTCTTTTACAAGGGAGACCTATCACAATATAATCGGCTTCTGTGTACTTTCATGTCCAATCCCATTTTACAAGGGAGACCTACCACAATATAATGGGGTTCTGTGTACTTTCATGTCCAATCCCATTTTACACAAATGAACACATATGTATTGCAAAGTTCAGTTATGTGTTGAAGTGCTGTGTGTGTGTTCCCTCATGCACTGCTGTGACGTGGATGGCACACGTGTTCAACAGTTTTAGTCGTGGGGCTGACTTGGCAACCTGTCGTAGAAGCTTATTGGTTGAATGCGAACGGAACACATGAGCTCACAAGGAAGTAAAGCGTCAATGTCATAAGCTAACGCATTAAGTAGTGCACTAATTAGGGAATAGGGTGCCACATGGGACACAGGTTGGGTTTTATGATTGTGTCCCCTTTAAGTGGCCAGTAACTGGGCTTAGTATTTAGAGTGTCTGGCCTGGCTCCAGTCCTAGTGTGGATCTGAATTACAGTCCATTATACTGTGGGTTGGCTTCCTCCTAACCTCAACCTCAACCTCAACCACAAATCTCTTTTCCCCCTGACAGCTTCCGGTCCCAGACAGGCCTGAATGTGTCTCAGTGGCTTATCTCGTTGATCTGGTGATGAAGGGGTTGGAATATCCAGTCAAACCAGACAAACACTGAAACTCGCATACCAAATCAGAGAATACATTCATGCCGATCTGTGTCTCTGTCTCGGTCACTTGTCAACATCGATACCTCTGCTGCTTGGTCTGGTGTTAACACTGGCAGTGTAATGATATACAGTACATGGTCTGGTGTTAACACTGGTAGTGTAATGATATACAGTACATGGTCTGGTGTTAACACTGGTAGTGTAATGATATACAGTACATGGTCTGGTGTTACACTGGTAGTGTAATGATATACAGTACATGGTCTGGTGTTACACTGGTAGTGTAATGATATACAGTACATGGTCTGGTGTTAACACTGGTAGTGTAATGATATACAGTACATGGTCTGGTGTTAACACTGGTAGTGTAATGATATACAGTACATGGTCTGGTGTTAACACTAGCAGTGTAATGATATACAGTACATGGTCTGGTGTTAACACTGGTAGTGTAATGATATACAGTACATGGTCTGGTGTTAACACTGGTAGTGTAATGATATACAGTACATACAGCCTACCATGAAACATACATCAATCACACATCATCCGTCTATACATCAACCACACATCATCCATCTATACATCAACCACACATCATCCATCCATACATCAACCACACATCATCCATCTATACATCAACCACACATCATCCATCTATACATCAACCACACATCATCCGTCTATACATCAACCACACATCATCCATCCATACATCAACCACATATCATCCATCTATACATCAACCACACATCATCCATCCATACATCAACCACATATCATCCATCTATACATGAACCACACATCCAATCCATCCATACATCAACCACAATCATTCCATCTACGATCACACACATCCATCCCATACATCACCCAGTATCATCCATCTATACATGAACCACACATCATCCATCCATACATCAACCACATATCATCCATCTATACATCAACCACACATCATTTATTCATACATCAACCACACATCATCCATCCATACATCAACCACACATCATCCATTTATATATCAACCACACATCAGCCATCCATACATCAACCACACATCATTTATTCATACATCAACCACACATCATCCATCAACTTCACATCATCCATCTATACATCAACCACACATCATCCATCAACTTCACATCATCCATCTATACATCAACCACACATCAGCCATCCATACATCAATCTCATGGTTCATCACTGTTGCTCTGCCAGTTAGGTTAAACTGGGTTAATGACATTGAAGCATAAGGAATGTAAATGCTTCCTAAGAGTACCTTTTCTTTTCCTAGTCTCAACCCCTCACCTAACAGTAAATCCTGTTCATTATCGGGGATGATTTAAGCCATTTCCTTTATTATGCTTTATTAAGCCAATGATGAACAGTATAGTAGTGGCGTGTCAATGGAACAGCAGCAGCACCAGCTGTTGACTGTGTTCCAAATAGCACCCCATTCCCTTTATACTACTTTTGACTAGTGCACTATATAGGGAATAGGGTGCCATTTGGGATGTAGCCGTTGTGTTTTAAAGCAGTGCTTTCCAACTGACCAACTCATCTTTCACACAGACATGACTTCATATGCTCACTGGATTTCAGTCTAAAAGTTTAGCTGGAAAAAGTAGTAAATGATTTAATGCATGATGAAAGCTAATTTATTTAGATTTATTTAACTCGGAAAGCTGCAGAAAATCCAAGAACAAGCATTTAAATGTTGAGCGTGTCAAGTAAGAATATGAATTCATCTCGATTTGATAGATGTTCAATCGAATACAATCAGTCAAATGCATAGGCCGCATGTATGTGCAATGATTTTCACTAAGTCATGTATCAAACAATGCTTAACATAATCTAGACCTGAGATATTGTGATGTGAAAAACTGACTGTAGGAGAAAATATATGACAGTAGAATCCAGAACTCTGTATTCGCTGTATGCATGCATAGTTCTCTACTTTCACATGATTCTTGTGAGGAAGAAAATAATAAGTATATCTTTATTCATTGAGAGGACCTACAATACTAGCTGTCATGAACAACAGAGAGCTATGGCATCCCGTCATCCTGCGCATCGCGCCGCCATAAGCAAGTAAGCAAATGTCTCTTGTGAAGAGAAGAGAGCGTCTTCACACTTGTATAGTCACAGTACACTGTGTAACAGACCCTGCTGTGTATTCATGGATACAGCAGGCCTGTTATCAGACATCTCTAGGCAGCCAGGAGACAGCAGGCCTGTTATCAGACATCTCTAGGCAGCCAGGAGACAGCAGGCCTGTTATCAGACATCTCTAGGCAGCCAGGAGACAGCAGGCCTGTTATCAGACATCTCTAGGCAGCCAGGAGACAGCAGGCCTGTTATCAGACATCTCTAGGCAGCCAGGAGACAGCAGGCCTGTTATCAGACATCTCTAGGCAGCCAGGAGACAGCAGGCCTGTTATCAGACATCTCTAGGCAGCCAGGAGACAGCAGGCCTGTTAGAGGAGTTCTCCTGAGACAGACTGACAGACTGACAGACTGACAGACTGACAGACTGTTGCTGTAAACAAATCAGCCTCTCTCTCTCTCTTCAGCATGTCTCCCTCTGAGCCCTGGTTGATCAGAGTAATTGACTGGCTGACTGGCTGACTGGCGGACTGAATGGCTGGCTGACTGGCGGACTGAATGGCTGGCTGACTGGCGGACTGAATGGCTGGCTGACTGACTGGCGGACTGACTGGCTGACTGGCTGACTGATAGACTGGTTGACTGGCTGGCGGACTGGTTGACTGAATGGCGGACTGGTTGACTGAATGGCGGACTGGTTGACTGAATGGCGGAATGGTTGACTGGCTGGCTGGCTGATTGGCGGACTGGCAGACTGGTGAACTGAATGGCTGACTGACTGGCTGGCTGGCTGGCTGACTAACTGGCTGGCGGACTGGTTGACTGAAATGCGGACTGGTTGACTGATTGGCTGGCTGACTGGCTGGCTGGCTGGCTGGCTGGCTGACTGACTGACTGGCTGGCTGGCTGGCCCTGCTGTGTTGTTAAGCCTCTGTTGACAAAAAAAAAACAAAGCTCTTCCACAGAGCAGTTAAGGACAAGACACACTATAACGAATGGCAGCCGTGCACGGTAGCTCACCTGCTGGGTGTCGACAAATGTACAATCAGGAAATTAACAGAAAATGACAAAAGATCCCACATGTATGTCACATTTTCCATTCTGCCCTTTTGGTCCATCTGAATCTAACACTAGTTTACTCTACATTTAACTTCAAGTCACTCCTCAGGGCACAACCAAGGTTGTAGACCAGGTACATGTTATAGACCAGGTACATGTTATAGACCAGGTACATGTTATAGACCAGGTACATGTTATAGACCAGGTACATGTTATAGACCAGGTACATGTTATAGACCAGGTACATGTTGTAGACCAGGTACATGTTATAGACCAGGTACATGTTATAGACCAGGTACATGTTGTAGACCAGGTACATGTTATAGACCAGGTACATGTTGTAGACCAGGTACATGTTGTAGACCAGGTACATGTTATAGACCAGGTACATGTTATAGACCAGGTACATGTTGTAGACCAGGTACATGTTATAGACCAGGTACATGTTATAGACCAGGTACATGTTGTAGACCAGGTACATGTTATAGACCAGGTACATGTTGTAGACCAGGTACATGTTGTAGACCAGGTACATGTTATAGACCAGGTACATGTTATAGACCAGGTACATGTTATAGACCAGGTATCATCAGTTACAGTCAGTGGCCCACACAACGTTACAGTACGATACCAACTGAACCTGCTCACACACAACGTTACAGTACGATACCAACTGAACCTGCTCACACACAACGTTACAGTACGATACCAACTGAACCTGCTCACACACAACGTTACAGTACGATACCAACTGAACCAGCTCACACACAACGTTACAGTACGATACCAACCAGTTCACACTCACAGTACACTACACTACAAACCAGCTCACACTCACAGTACACTACAATACCAACCAGTTCACACTCACAGTACACTACAATACCAACCAGCTCACACTCACAGTACACTACACTACAAACCAGCTCACACTCACAGTACACTACAATACCAACCAGCTCACACTCACAGTACACTACACTACAAACCAGCTCACACTCACAGTACACTACAATACCAACCAGTTCACACTCACAGTACACTACAATACCAACCAGCTCACACTCACAGTACACTACAATACCAACCAGCTCACACTCACAGTACACTACAATACCAACCAGCTCACACTCACAGTACACTACAATACCAACCAGTTCACACTCACAGTACACTACAATACCAACCAGCTCACACTCACAGTACACTACAATACTAACCAGCTCACACTCACAGTACACTACAATACCAACCAGCTTACACTCACAGTACACTACACTACCAACCAGCTCACACTCACAGTACACTACACTACAATACCAACCAGTTCACACTCACAGTACACTACAATGCTAACCAGCTCACACTCACAGTACACTACAATACCAACCAGCTTACACTCACAGTACACTACACTACCAACCAGCTCACACTCACAGTACACTACACTACAATACCAACCAGCTCACACTCACAGTACACTACAATACCAACCAGCTTACACTCACAGTACACTACACTACCAACCAGCTCACACTCACAGTACACTACAATACCAACCAGCTTACACTTACAGTACACTACAATACCAACCAGCTCACACTCACAGTACACTACACTACCAACCAGCTAACACTCACAGTACACTACACTTCCAACCAGCTCACACTCACAGTACACTACAATACAATACCAACCAGCTCACACTCACAGTACACTACAATACCAACCAGCTCACACTCACAGTACACTACACTACCAACCAGCTCACATTCACAGTACACTACAATACAATACCAACCAGCTCACACTCACAGTACACTACACTACCAACCAGCTCACACTCACAGTACACTACACTACAATACCAACCAGTTCACACTCACAGTACACTACAATACCAACCAGCTCACACTCACAGTACACTACACTACAATACCAACCAGCTCACACTCACAGTACACTACAATACCAACCAGCTCACACTCACAGTACACTACAATACACTACCAACCAGCTCACACTCACAGTACACTACAATACCAACCAGCTCACACTCACAGTACACTACACTACAATACCAACCAGTTCACACTCACAGTACACTACACTACCAACCAGCTCACACTCACAGTACACTACACTACCAACCAGCTCACACTCACAGTACACTACACTACAATACCAACCAGTTCACACTCACAGTACACTACAATACCAACCAGCTCACACTCACAGTACACTACAATACCAACCAGCTCACACTCACAGTACACTACAATATCAACCAGCTCACACTCACAGTACACTACAATACCAACCAGCTCACACTCACAGTACACTACAATACCAACCAGTTCACACTCACAGTACACTACAATACCAACCAGCTCACACTCACAGTACACTACACTACCAACCAGCTAACACTCACAGTACACTACAATACACTACCAACCAGTCACACTCACAGTACACTACAATACCAACCAGCTTACACTTACAGTACACTACAATACCAACCAGCTCACACTCACAGTACACTACACTACCAACCAGCTAACACTCACAGTACACTACACTCCCAACCAGCTCACACTCACAGTACACTACAATACAATACCAACCAGCTCACACTCACAGTACACTACACTACAATACCAACCAGTTCACACTCACAGTACACTACAATACCAACCAGCTCACACTCACAGTACACTACACTACCAACCAGCTCACACTCACAGTACACTACAATACAATACCAACCAGCTCACACGCACAGTACACTACACTACCAACCAGCTCACACTCACAGTACACTACACTACAATACCAACCAGTTCACACTCACAGTACACTACAATACCAACCAGCTCACACTCACAGTACACTACACTACAATACCAACCAGCTCACACTCACAGTACACTACACTACCAACCAGCTCACACTCACAGTACACTACACTACAATACCAACCAGCTCACACGCACAGTACACTACACTACCAACCAGCTCACACTCACAGTACACTACACTACAATACCAACCAGTTCACACTCACAGTACACTACAATACCAACCAGCTCACACTCACAGTACACTACAATACACTACCAACCAGCTCACACTCACAGTACACTACACTACCAACCATATCACACACACAGTACACTACACTACCAACCAGCTCACACTCACAGTACACTACACTACAATACCAACCAGTTCACACTCACAGTACACTACAATACCAACCAGCTCACACTCACAGTACACTACAATACCAACCAGCTCACACTCTGTCACGATCGTCTACGAGAGAGGACCAATGCGCAGCGTTGAAGGTGAACATAATATATATTTATTAACTGATCACACGATCAAAACAATAACCAACGATGCGTGACGTCTAAGGTTACAACACGAACAAACCTTAACGGAACAAGAAACCACAACACAAAGTGAAAAGACCGATAGTTAAATATGGCTCCCAATCAGAGACAACCAGCTGACACTCGTTGCCTCTGATTGGGAGTCACTCAGGCCCACATAGATATACAAACATAGACTTACATACCCTGGCTCAACATAACATAGTCCCCAGAGCCAGGGCGTGACAGTACCCCCCCCCAAAGGCGCGGACTCCGACCGCCTCGGCGGCGGATCCGACCGCACTCCGCCTCGGCGGCGGATCCGGCTCCGGACATGACCCAGGCACGGGTTGTGCTGGACTGACGACGCGCACCCCTGGCTTGGTGCGTGGAGGAGGAACGGGCCTTACCAGGCTGACGACGCACACCGTAGGCTTGGTGCGTGGAGCAGGGACAGGCCGGACTGGGCTGACGAAGCACACCACTGACTTGGTGCGGGGAGCAGGAACGGGCCGGACCGGGCTGACGAAGCGCACCCCTGACTTGGTGCGGGGAGCTTGGATGGGCCGGTCTGGGCTGGCGACGCGCACCACAGACTTGGTGCGGAGAGCTGGAACGGGCCGGACAGGGCTGACGAAACACACCACAGACTTGGTGCGGAGAGCAGGCACGGGCCGTGCCGGACTGACGACGCACACCACTGGCTTGGTGCGGGGAGCTTGGATGGGCCGGACTGGGCTGGCGACGCGCACCACAGACTTGGTGCGGAGAGCAGGAACGGGCCGGGCTGGGCTGTCGACGCACACCGTAGGCTTGGTGCGTGGAGTAGGAACGGGCCGAACCGGGCTGACGATGCGCACCCCTGTCTTGGTGCGGGGAGCAGGAATAGACCGGACCGTACTGGGGACACACACCACTGGCCCTACACCGGGATCTTTAACGGGCCGGACCGGACTGGCAACACACGCCAGTACCTCTCGCCGTGCCTCTACATCCTCCATCCCCTCTTCGACCAGTGGCCCCCGTAACCTGGCGGCCTCCTCTGGCAACCCACTGGGCCGCTCTATCGCGGCCTCCTGCTGGTCCGACGTCGTGAGCCCCCCCCTAAAAAATTTCTGGGAGTCTCTCTTCCCCGTGGGCCAGGCCTCGATAATTCTCGCCCACCTCTCGCTCCTCTGCTTCCAATCTCCGTCATTCAGCTCCTCATTCGGCTTGACCCAGTCGAAGCTCTGCCTCCACTGTTGCCAAGTCCACCTACTCTGCTCCTCACTAGGCTGCTTGGTCCAGTTCTGGTGGTTTCTTCTGTCACGATCGTCTACGAGAGAGGACCAATGCGCAGCGTTGAAGGTGAACATAATATATATTTATTAACTGATCACACGATCAAAACAATAACCAACGATGCGTGACGTCTAAGGTTACAACACGAACAAACCTTAACGGAACAAGAAACCACAACACAAAGTGAAAAGACCGATAGTTAAATATGGCTCCCAATCAGAGACAACCAGCTGACACTCGTTGCCTCTGATTGGGAGTCACTCAGGCCCACATAGATATACAAACATAGACTTACATACCCTGGCTCAACATAACATAGTCCCCAGAGCCAGGGCGTGACACACTCACAGTACACTACAATATCAACCAGCTCACACTCACAGTACACTACAATATCAACCAGCTCACACTCACAGTACACTACAATATCAACCAGCTCACACTCACAGTACACTACAATATCAACCAGCTCACACTCACAGTACACTACAATATCAACCAGCTCACACTCACAGTACACTACAATATCAACCAGCTCACACTCACAGTACACTACACTACCAACCAGCTCACACTCACAGTACACTACACTACAATACCAACCAGCTCACACGCACAGTACACTACACTACCAACCAGCTCACACTCACAGTACACTACACTACAATACCAACCAGTTCACACTCACAGTACACTACAATACCAACCAGCTCACACTCACAGTACACTACACTACAATACCAACCAGCTCACACTCACACTACACTACAATACCAACCAGTTCACACTCACAGTACACTACAATACCAACCAGCTCACACTCACAGTACACTACAATACACTACCAACCAGCTCACACTCACAGTACACTACACTACCAACCATATCACACTCACAGTACACTACACTACCAACCAGCTCACACTCACAGTACACTACACTACAATACCAACCAGTTCACACTCACAGTACACTACAATACCAACCAGCTCACACTCACAGTACACTACAATACCAACCAGCTCACACTCACAGTACACTACAATATCAACCAGCTCACACTCACAGTACACTACAATACCAACCAGCTCACACTCACAGTACACTACACTACAATACCAACCAGCTCACATGCCACCAGAAACAGCAAAGACCTGCCCACCTGCTGCTAAGACTAGTCTCATGTCAAGTGCCATACTTCAACATGTAGCACTATGGATACCAGTACAAACGCACACTGGCATCAATGCTCAGCGTTTTTCTCGCCCATGCAGCTCTATTGTCATGATTGCCTTTCTGATGGATTTTCTTGGTCTAACCCATGCAACTCAATGGAATCTTTCCCCAATGCCCGTACACATTCACACCGGCCCCAATGCATAGCCTAATTGCAATCAATCACTAGCCCACCATTTAACTCTGCATGGACTACTATCTCCCCAATGCACAATCACATGGAAGCCCATGCAGCAGGCAGACATTGCTATGGACCCACTGACCTTCAGAGAGGATAAATGGCCATTCATGTGCCCTTGGGCAGAGAGAGGGCTGAGTAGGCTGAACAGGCTCTCCATTGTGAGAAGGGCAGTAGCCTGGGGTCTCCTCTCAGTGAGGATCAGCATCATGGTGGACTAGAGGGAGGTCGGAGGGACTGAGGTCGGAGGTCGGAGGGACTGAGGGAGCTGTCTTTTTTCTCTCAGGTTGCGTCCCAAATGCCACCCTATTCTCTACATAGTATACTACTTTTGACCAGGGGCCACATGGGTCTTGGTCAAAAGTAGTGCACTATGTAGGGAATAGGGTGCCATTTGGGATGCAGCCTGTCATTAGGCTAAGCTGATGCCTCCAGGGTTGGTTGATTAGTGTCGTGGCCCAGGGGCTATTAATACACAGTGTCCCATAGACATGTGGTGTGTCCAGATGTGTCTTCACGTTTCAAGTTGTAATGTCACATGCACAAGTTCAGTGAAATGCCTTCCTTGCTAGCTCTAAACCCAACAATGCAGTAATCAATATCAATATAGTACTCAAAATAACAAGGTAGAACAGAAACACAGGAGATATAGAAATAAGAAATAAGAAGAACAGGAGGAAGTAAGAATCTAAAAACAGGATCAGTTCAATACCATATTTATAATGTGCAGGGATACTGGAGTGATAGAGGTAGATATGTATAGGGGTAAGCATACTATATACAGGATCAGTTCAATACCATATTTATAATGTGCAGGGATACTGGAGTGATAGAGGTATATATGTATAGGGGTAAGCATACTGTGTAGAGTCCTGTGAGTGCATAGAGACTAAATATAAGGATCTCTGGTGTGACCTTTATTCCTCGTGGTTACAACTATGACGGAGGTGGGTAGTATGGATGGAACTATGAGGAGGGA
The DNA here is from genome assembly GCA_902810595.1 of Coregonus sp. 'balchen'. Lineage (NCBI taxonomy): Eukaryota > Metazoa > Chordata > Actinopteri > Salmoniformes > Salmonidae > Coregonus > Coregonus sp. 'balchen'. The sequence goes on along the minus strand of LR778269.1, from coordinate 46,013,528 downwards.
GGTGGGTAGTATGGATGGAACTATGAGGAGGGAGGTGGGTAGTATGGATGGAACTATGAGGAGGGAGGTGGGTAGTATGGATGGAACTATGAGGAGGGAGGTGGGTAGTATGGATGGAACTATGAGGAGGGAGGTGGGTAGTATGGATGGAACTATGAGGAGGGAGGTGGGTAGTATGGATGGAACTATGAGGAGGGAGGTGGGTAGTATGGATGGAGATTAATAAAGGACTAAATACACGTGTCGACCGACGGTGAAAAGCAGCGTGTGGCCGTGTGATCACCTGCTGGGTGTCGACCGACGGTGGTGATTCAGCGTGTAGAATTGGGAAATAAACAGAAAATGACCACTGATTTTCTGGTCAGAGGAAGATTGAAGCACATGCACATCTGGTGCTTTCCATGCCAACAATGGCCTCAAACCATGTCATACTGCAATAAGAGCTCTTCATCATTGTCTTGAGTATCTCTACATCAAAATGTGTTGCAATATATGAATGTTCTTCTTGCTACGGCTAGTGGTAATATAGGCTCAGTTGTGTGCTGCAGACTCCTTTCTAAAGCCATCTGTTTCCCTCTCTCTGTCCCTCTCTTCCTCCATACCCATCCCTCTGTCTGCGCTCGCCCTCCCTCCCCCTCTACTCTCCTCCCTCTCAGGCTCGGCTGCGTTGCCAGGCAACATGGCGTACTTTGGGAGTGCCCAGGATGATGTGGATCTGGAGGATGAAGATGATGAGGAGGAGGAGTGTGACGACAGGATGTCAGCTCTCAGCCACAACTCCACTTCCTGTCCGTCCTCACAGCGGAAAAACAAAACAACGCCGGGGAAGAAGGTTTCCAATGGACATGGTACTCACTACTGATCTACCATGTTTGTTTTGTTCTCCTTCTAGTTCGCTCAGTCGCTCAGTCGCTCAGTCACTCAGTCACTCAGTCACTCAGTCGCTCCGTCGCTCAGTCACTCAGTCACTCAGTCACTCAGTCACTCAGTCACTCAGTCACTCAGTCACTCAGTCACTCCGTCGCTCAGTCACTCAGTCACTCAGTCGTTGGCTTGGCTTGCTCACAATAACTCAGTCAGCCAGTCACTCACTCACTCAGTCACTCACTTAGTCACTCAGTCATTCACTCACTCACTCAGTCATTCACTCACTCAGTCAGTCAGTCAGTCACTCACTCACTCAGTCAGTCACTCACTTAGTCACTCAGTCATTCACTCAGTCAGTCAGTCAGTCAGTCACTCAGTCACTGACTCTTTCCCAGACGTCGTTCTACTTCACCTAGTAACTGAGTAACAGAGGCCCATACTGTATAATACTCCCTCACCAATCAGAAGAAGCCTAGTGAATTACAGCTCTGTCTCCTCTCACACCACGAGCATATACTGTAACATATATAGTGCACTACTTTTAACCAGGAACCCTGGCCAAAAGTAGTGCACTACATAGGGAATAGGGTGCCATTTAGCAAGCAAACCATGTACTCAATGATCCGTGTCCACAAATAGAGCTCCATCATCCTCCCTTCACACACACACACACACACACACACACACACACACACACACACACACACACACACACACACACACACACACACACACACACACACACACACACACACACACACACACACACACACACACACACACACACACACACACACACACACACACACACACACACACACACACACACACACACACACACACACACACACACACACACAAACACACAACCTGTATGCATAACACCAGGCGTTATTCACTTCAACTGAAGCAAAGTATACATATCTCTCACCCAGAGCTCACCCAGAGCTCACCCAGGGCCGTGGGTCTTAAAGGAGCAGCATCTCTCACCCAGAGCTCACCCAGAGCTCACCCAGGGCCGTGGGTCTTAAAGGAGCAGTAGCCCTCACCCAGAGCTCACCCAGGGCCGTGGGTCTTAAAGGAGCAGCAGCCCTCACCCAGAGCTCACCCAGGGCCGTGGGTCTTAAAGGAGCAGCAGCCCTCACCCAGAGCTCACCCAGAGCTCACCCAGGGCCGTGGGTCTTAAAGGAGCAGTAGCCCTCACCCAGAGCTCACCCAGAGCTCACCCAGGGCCGTGGGTCTTAAAGGAGCAGTAGCCCTCACCCAGAGCTCACCCAGAGCTCACCCAGGGCCGTGGGTCTTAAAGGAGCAGTAGCCCTCACCCAGAGCTCACCCAGAGCTCACCCAGGGCCGTGGGTCTTAAAGGAGCAGTAGCCCTCACCCAGAGCTCACCCAGAGCTCACCCAGGGCCGTGGGTCTTAAAGGAGCAGTAGCCCTCACCCAGAGCTCACCCAGGGCCGTGGGTCTTAAAGGAGCAGTAGCCCTCACCCAGAGCTCACCCAGGGCCGTGGGTGTTAAAGGAGCAGCCATGTTTGTACAGTATACACACAGAGTCTCATATAGAACGTATGGTTGGACATATAGAGCTGAAAGGTGCTCTGTGGGAAAGCCACATGTTACTCGGAGCCAGAGTGTTGGTCCTGCACACGTTGAGGGAACCAGAGACTTCTACCAGCAAGAGCTCGTGCCAAGTAGGACACTTTAATATGCTGCGCTGGCAGGAGACCAACTGCTTAGTGTAAAATACAGCTCCCTCAGGCAGATATAGAGCACCGCTTTCACTGATTAACTGACCCAACAAAGAGTATTTCTCTGTTTCACTAATATCTTACTATCCAACATTGGACACTTTCTTTTCAGTAGGCCTGTCATAACAGTACTTTGAGTTTGAAAGCTGCAGTATATTCGAATGGACGGATTAGATTTTTTAATATCACCGTGGGTGGTACTATATTTATTTTGTTCCCCTTTTCCCGGAGATATTGAGTGCCGTTGAAATGAAAGCGTTGTAAAAAAAAATATATATAATTCTCACAGTTCAAATAGGTGTTCAAATAGGTGTTTGTTAGAATGACACTACTGGGAGCTCCACAGTGAGTCACTGAAAGCGTTTGAACTGATTTGACTAACACCGTCTTTTCAAGTTACCTTGTAATAATAATCTACATGTAAATGTAACAGTCATAATACAAACAGACATATCATGACAGATAGGCAGTTGCATCCCACTGGGCACACATTGGTTGAATCAACATTTTTTCCATTACGTTGAACCAACATGGACTAGACATTGAATTGACCTCTGTGTGTGATGGGTGATTTGAAGGAGTCAGGCGCAGGAGGGTAAATCACAGAATACAGAGTTTATTCCGGAATACAGAGTTACGCAGAAATGCGTCAAACAGTCCAGTGGCAAAACAGGCGCACTGGAACCAAACAGGCACACGGGGAAAATATACACCGGCAATACAAAATACACGGAGCTCAACCGAGCTACTCTCTCCTCACATTAAACAATCAGCCACAAGGACAAGGGGGGCAGAGGGAACACTTATACATGTACTAATGAGGGGATATGAACCAGGTGTGTGTAATAAACAAGACAAAACAAATGGAATGATGAGATGAGGAGCGGCAGTGGCTAGAAGGCGGGTGACGACGAGCGCTGAAGCCTGCCCGAACAAGGAGAGGAGGCAGCTTCAGAGGAAGTCGTGACACTGTGCCCAGTGGCCTAGCTCTTAACACACGACAGATAGACTGACAATGCTATCATAATTATCAACTTAGGCATTGTTATTCAAGTGTGAAATATGGTTTAGCTGAGAAGCTCCTGCATAATTTCAATAGAAAGCCTATTTTGTTTGTCCATATAGGACGTTTGTTTTTTTGCTGAGTTGACGGACCCTCCACCTCCAAACGCCCCCTTTTTCAGGACCCTGTCGCAAAGATAATTCGTGAAAAATCCAAATAACTTCACAGATCTTCATTGTAAAGGGTTTAAACACTGTTTCCCATGCTTGTTCAATTAACCATAAACAATTAATGAACATGCACCTGTGGAACGGTCGTTAAGACACTAACAGCTTACAGACGGTAGGCAATTAAGGTCACAGTTATGAAAACTTAGGACACTAAAGAGGCCTTTCTACTGACACTGTAAAAACACCAAAAAGAAAGATGCCCAGGGTCCCTGCTTATCTGCGTGAACGTGCCTTAGGCATGCTGCAAGGAGGCATGAGGACTGCAGATGTGGCCAGGGCAATAAATTGCAATGTCCGTACTGTGAGACGCCTAAGACAGTTGACAGTGAGAGGAAGTTTCTTTTTTTGCTGAGTTTAGTATGGTGTTTACGGTTTGTTAATTACACATTCAGTGTGAATGTGGCTTTGGCCACACCACTTTCAAGGTTAATGTAAGGATAGGTTAAACAGAAAAGTTGTAAAACTGATGTTGAAGAAAGGCAGATCTTCACATATTTTGTTAGTGTAAACAGTCCATATATTTAATTGTCCTCATTCTGTGTTCCAGTTTTGAATGGCCACTGCAGGTCCTTACGGGGGAAGGAGCTCATCCTGAGGCCCAGAGGGAGAGAGGCTGTCCAGGCCAGAGAGAGGGCTGAGCGGGGAGAGGCCCGGAGGGAGCACCACAGGACCTCTAAAGGACCCCCAGCCAGGAACTCCGGCACCACCCACAGCCTTCGCCACAGCAGGCCCACCCAGGAGCACCCAAAGCAGGTACACCAGGGAGACACGGATGGGCTGGGATGGAGAGTACCTGGACTGAATCCCAAATGGCATTCTATTGAAAATTCTCTATGTAGTGTACTACTTTTGACCACCGCCTATAGGGCTTTGGACAAAAGTGGTGCACTATATAGGGAATAGGGTGCCATTTGGGACAGATTCAGTGTGTATCTTAATGGTCTGATGCCAGCGTGCCAGTCTGTTAGTGTTGGCCCCAGTAGACCATCGCTGCTGGAGGGTTTACATTTCCTGTCCTCCTGGTACAGCTTCCTGTTGGCTACAGGCATGTTGATCTCTCTCTCTCTCTCTCTCTCTCTCTCTCTCTCTCTCTGTCTCTCTCTGTCTCTCTCTCTGTCTCTCTCTCTCTCTCTCTCTGTCTCTCTCTCTCTCTCCTCTCTCTCTCTCTCTCTCTCTCTCTCTCTCTCTCTCTCTCTCTCTCATAAACCAGACTTCCCCTTCCCCTCTGCCGTAACTAACCCCTCAATGTTTACAGATCTGATCTGTAAGGTTTAAGGAAGCAATATGGTGGAAACTCCACTACACTGCTGACATAGTCTGGTACACATTGTTCTGTATGGCACTGGGAGCAGTGATGCCCTCTGGTGGGCGGAGTGGGATAGTTCCTAATTATTCCCAGCAACTCTAAGCCACTCCCTGACACACACAGACACCTTATGCAGAGGAATAATACTGACAGTTACTGGCTTTATGTACATAACCTTGGCAGACATACATCATTAAGGATATTTAGCATGAGTGCTATTTCAAACACATTCCAATTTGGGTCTTCCGTCATTCAGGTCTGTGACCCAAATGGCACCCTATTCCCTATATAGTGCACTACTTTTGATTGGTGCCCTATGAGCTCTGGCCAAAAGTAGCGCACTATATAGGGAATAGGATGCCATTTGGGACGCAGATCTGATCTCCTTTGTGCATCTGCTGTTGTATAGGAGGGGTGCCAGAAGCCTCTCCCTGTCCTTGGCAAACCAACAGGTGACAGATTGTCAGGTGTCCTGTCCACCTTGGACTGGAACTAATCAACCACACCTCAGTAAGAGGAGATCTGAATTCTGTAATGTTCCAGTACTGTGTATGCTCAGATTAAAACGTGGACCGATGGTCAATGATAAAATGTATAGCAGCACTAGATATAGAAGGAGAGGACATACTGTAGCGAGGTACAAATGATGATGTGTGAGATTTCCCAAATTACTTTATTTTTGATAATCCTACTTTTGTCTATTGCAGGTTTCAAAAGTGAACAGGCTGTCGCGGGTATCGTCAGCTACTGTACGCAACTCCTGTGCCAAAAAGCCCCCGGCCTCCCGAACACTGCCGTCCAGAACTGTGAAGTCCACAGCCGCAGCGCTTCCCAGGGGCCACATCCCCTACACCAAAGCCAGACTTCTCAAAGAGGCCAAACTCACACTGGGCAAAAGAGCCTCCTCCAAAGCTCGCCAACCCGTGAAGACCCACCGCCGCCCTCACCCTCGCACACCACACTCCAACTCAGGAAAAGCCTCAAGCGGCGATGCAAAGACTCCCAACAAACAGGAGGTACAATCCAACAAGGCAGCCGGCGGGTGTTGCCTACAGCGAGTCAACAGGCAGCTTCACCCATGCCGATGTGGCGGTCAGCAGGTACTGCAGGGGCGTGAGGGCGTCAGACACTCCAAGAGACGTCTGGGGCTCCCGGCTGAGGAGTGTCCGACAGAAACACCGGAGTCTTCAACGGAGGTCAAAAAGGTCAGACTGCAGGTCAACGCCCCGGAGACGCGAAGCAGCAGGAAGGTCAACGTCCAGGAGAAGGCTGTGGCGGTGTCAGGCGGCCATCTTGGTAAGGTCACGTCATCCCGACCTTCCTCCTCGGAGCGAAGACCGAAACGAGCCTCCGCTGGCACGCTGATGTTGACCCGACAGGCACAGCCCATACCCCCTATTGCTAATACTACTACTACTACTACTACTGCTACTACACCACCAGCTAATAACACTACTTCTAAGAAAACTTTCCAGGCCACTTCCAAGAACACTTCCCAGGGAACTTCCAAGAGCACTTCCACCTCCACTTCCTCTACCTCAGCAGCCAAGGTCAAACCAGGCACCAGCAGCCCAGCTAAAGCAGCAGCAGAACCTAAAGCAGCAGAGAGGCAGCGGGGACAGCGGGGGTAGTGGGGAGAAGAGAGGTGCAGCACCACCCCCGTCCCTGTCCCTAACCGAGGTGCCAGTGTTCAGACCCAGTCTGGAGGAGTTCCAGGACCCCCTGGTGTACGTGGAGGCGGTGCGGGTGCAGGCAGAGAGCTATGGGCTGTGCAGGGTGGCGCCCCCTCAGGACTGGAGGCCAGAGTGCAAGCTGAAGGAGGACATGAGGTTTGTGACCCAGGTGCAGCACATCCATAAGCTGGGTCGGCGCTGGGGGTCCAACGTACTCAGGCTGGCCTGCATCAGGAAACACCTCCAGGCCCAGGGTATCTCCATGGAAGACCCACCGCTCATAGGTACATTTCTGCAAGACTGATACTTAGGTTGCGTCCCAACTACTTTTGACCAGAGCCCTATGGGGGTCCTATGGACCCTGGTCAAAAGTAGTGCACTATATAGGGGAAAGGGTGCCATTTGGGTGCCACTAATGTTTAATGTAAAATACATTTTGGGAGCAGACACATCATGTTATTCTAGTACAGTTTTACTTTATTCTAATACAGTTTCATGTTATTCTAGTACAGTTTTACTTTATTCTAATACAGTTTCATGTTATTCTAGTACAGTTTTACTTTATTCTAATACAGTTTCATGTTATTCTAGTACAGTTTTACTTTATTCTAATACAGTTTCATGTTATTTGAGTACAGTTTTACTTTATTCTAATACAGTTTCATGTTATTCTAGTACAGTTTCATGTTATTCTAGTACAGTTTCATGTTATTCTAGTACAGTTTCATGTTATCCTAGTACAGTTTTACTTTATTCTAGTACAGTTTCATGTTATTCTAATACAGTTTCATGTTATCCTAGTACAGTTTCATGTTATCCTAGTACAGTTTTACTTTATTCTAGTACAGTTTTACTTTATTCTAGTACAGTTTCATGTTATTTGAGTACAGTTTAACTTAATTCTAGTACAGTTTAACTTTATTCTAATACAGTTTAACTTTATTCTAGTACAGTTTCATGTTATTCTAGTACAGTTTCATGTTATTCTAGTACAGTTTCATGTTATTCTAGTACAGTTTCACTTTATTCTAATACAGTTTCATGTTATTCTAGTACATAGGTCCTCACAACTCTACAATGAGTGGCTATCTATCAGTTTCCTCTTGTTAGTGTGCTCTACTATAGTCAAAAGGGCTGCTCCCAAATGACCTCTGACCCATCTCTCATCCTGACCTCTGACCCATCTCGCATTCTGACCTCTGACCTCCCTCTCATCCTGACCTCTGACCCACCTCTCATCCTGGACCTCTGACCCACCTCTCATCCTGACCTCTGACCCACCTCTCATCCTGACCTCTGACCCACCTCTCATCTCATCCTGACCTCTGAACCACCTCTCATCCTGACCATCTTGCCCATTGGCTGCTGCTGATTGCTCTAAGTGTGTTTGTTAGTGAGACCTTGACTGACCTTCCTAGTGAGGAAGGATTACAGTTCCTCTGCCAGCTGGCAGCTTTGATGAGATTACACTGGGAGAGATGGGGCTGTCAGGATGCCCGACACACACACCACACACACACACACACACACACACACACACACACACACACACACACACACACACACACACACACACACACACACAAACAAACCACACACACACCACAAACACACGCACACACCAACCATTTTTTGAGCAAGGAGACCCCATACAGCCAAGCTATGGTGAAAAGGGAAGACAGACAGATTGTCTTCAGTGATCTTTTTCCTACTACAACATTATAATGGTTCAGTATATTACCCACCATGCTGTGCTCTGATGGGACTTCTCATGAGTAGAGTAGCTCACGCACACTGGTACTGGTCTGGGGGTTGTCAGAGTGTGTGTGTCTGTGTGTGTGTGTGTGTCTGTGTGTGAGTGTGTGTGAGAGTGTGTGTGTGAGAGTAGGTGTGTGTGACAGTGTGTGTGTTTGTGTGTGTGTGAGAGTATGTGAGAGTGAGTGTGTGTGACAGTAAGTGTGTGTGAGAGTGTGTGTGAGTGTGTGTGTGAGAGTGAGTGTGTGTGTGAGAGTGTGTGTGTGTGTGTGTGTGAGAGTGATTGTGTGAGAGTGTGTGTGTGTGAGAGTAGGTGTGTGTGACAGTGTGTGTGTTTGTGTGTGTGTGAGAGTGTGTGTGTGTGAGAGTGTGTGTGAGAGTGTGTGAGAGTGAGTGTATGTGACAGTGAGTGTGTGTGAGAGTGTGTGTGTGTGAGAGTGAATGTGTGTGAGTGTGTGTGTGTGTGTGTGAGAGTGTGTGTGTGAGTGAGCGTGTGAGAGTGACAAATGGGGAAGGTCTGTAAGGGGTTTTACAGGCAGCAGACACCATGGGGAGGAAGAGCAGAAGAGATATCAGCTGGGTCTCAAATGACACACTATTCCCTATATACTGCACTACTTTTGACCAGGGCCCAGAGGAGTTCTATAGGGAATAGGGTGCCATTTGGGACTTAGCCGTTCTCTCTCTCAGGCTCCAATACCTACAGGCCTCTGCTTTGTCAGAGTGGGCCTCAACATCAAATAGGATAATGGCTGTCTAAACCAGGCTGTCCTGTCTAACAGAGCCGTATCATTCATTCGTCAGACATCCACAGTCTCGCATGTAGAATATTTGGGTGTAATTAGTTTGCAAGCTTATTGTAAATGTAGTGATTTGTAGTGAACGTTGCTGCTTATTCAGACTCCATGTTTATCAGCCCCATCGGTCCTCTCTATATCGTCACAGGTGCATACATCCATTAACCAGTGTTCTTCTATCTTGGTCATGGGGACCCACTGGGTGTGCATGCTTTTGTTCCAGCCCTGTGCTAATACAACAAATCAACCAATCATTATTAAGCCATGTGGGTTCCCAGAACCAGGATTAAAGAACATTGTTTTAACCTCCTTGTTCTGTGTTCCCTCTCACCCTCCTTCACTCCCTCTCTATCCTCCCTCCCTCCCTCTCACCCTCCTTCACTCCCTCCTATCCTCCCTCCCTCCCTCTCACCCTCCTTCACTCCCTCTCTATCCTCCCTCCCTCCCTCTCACCCTCCTTCACTCCCTCTCTATCCCCCTCCCGCCCTCTCACACCCTCCTTCACCTTCCCCTCTCTATCCTCCTCCCTCGCGTCCCTCTCATCCCTCCCTTCACTCCCTCTCTATCCTCCCTCCCTCCCTCCCTCCTCACCCTCCTGTCACTCCCCTCTATCCTCCCTCCCCTGCTCCCTCCCTCTCACCCTCCTTCACTCCCTCATCTAATCCGCCCTCCCCCCTCTCACCCTCCTTCACTCCCTCTCTATCCTCCCTCCCTCCCTCTCACGCCCCTCCTCTTCCTCCACATCCTCCCCCTCACCTTCTCACTCCCTCCCTCCCTGCCCAGGCGGCTGTGAGTTAGACCTGGCCCGGTTCTTTCAGCTCATCAACGACATGGGCGGCATGCAGCAGGTCAGCGACATGAAGAAATGGAGTAAGCTAGCCGACCAGCTCCGTATCCCCAAGACTGCGCAGGTACTGTACCGCTTCAAGGTTGGGTCCCAAATCGCATAAACGGCACCCTGTTCCCTACATAGTAGACTGCTTTTGACCAGGACCCATAAGGCTCTGGCCTACTATATAGGGAATAAGGGGCCATTTGGTACCCAGCCACCTTGTGTTGACCATGATGCTGTTCTGTAACAAGCACTTCTTTCCAGCATCCATGTCTTGTAGTGTTTCATCTACACCTGAAGTGGGTCATGTTTTTTATTCTACCTTTTTATTTGAGACTGACTACTGATGAAAACCAACTGCCAGCCCAGCTAGCTGCATAGCTAAGTACAGCACTTTGACATTTGATGTGAACACTAACCTATGCCCACCCTGTCAACCTTCAAATGCAACGTAATAATGCCCTACCACCCAAACCACAGGATCGTCTGGCCAAGCTGCAGGAGGCCTACTGCCAGTACCTACTGTCCTACGACTCCCTGGACCCCGCTGAGCGCTCCCGCCTGGAGAGGGAGGTGCTGGAGGAGAAGGGGAGGCTGGAGAAGAGGAGGGGGCCCCTGGAGGGCCACCCAGATGACTCCCAACAGAGCCTGCTCCAGTTGCCCCGCTGTGAGCCCAAGAATGGCCTGGTAAACGGGGTGGTGCAGAGGAACGGCCTGCCCAGGAGCCTGGAGGAAGGAGAGAGAGAGGTGAAGAAACAGGAGGAGATGTGGCTGAGGTCCAGCAGGAGGAGGCTGTTCGCTCAGGAGAAGAAAGGAGGAGCGGAGGAGGAGGAAGGGGTTCTCAGCGACCAGCACAAGTGTATATACAGGGTAGGTCATTTCAGCCTGTCTCTGGCCCTGTACACACTCAGGTTGAACAACTGATGTTTAGCCCAACAAATTTAGCACAACAAATGTGATACAACAGAGTTTTTCTGGACAAAAAATAATTACACAAGCATAGTGGAGGCACTACACAACGCTTGTGTAAATATTGTTGCGCAAACGTGTGTGAAGAATCTATTGGTAGCAGAGTCTATTGGTTAATGAGCTCTGTGGTAGCTGTGTGTGTGCAGAGTGAATACAGTGCAGCACTGTCAATACAGTCTATTGGTTAATGAGCTCTGTGGTAGCTGTGTGTGTGCAGAGTGAATACAGAGCAACACTGTCAATACAGTGTGTATAGCTGTTAGTGCCTGGAGGCAGAACTACACTATCCCTGGTTCAGTTGCTCTCACATCTAATATAGGTCACTGCACATCTGCAAGCACAGAGGCCAAACACACAATCAGACACACGCGCGCACACACACCTCATTTTGACAACACGTCACCCCATGTCAACTTATCACTGTCAGTATTTCTGTCTTCATGCTCCATGATGCTCTTCTGTTGCTCACAGTTCTCTTATAAGTAGTATCAGTTAGTTCTGCTGTAGTATCAGTTAGTTATCCTGTAGGATCAGTTAGTTCTGCTGTAGGATCAGTTAGTTCTGCTGTAGTATCAGTTAGTTCTGCTGTAGGATCAGTTAGTTCTGCTGTAGTATCAGTTAGTTCTCCTGTAGTATCAGTTAGTTCTCCTGTAGTATCAGTTAGTTATCCTGTAGGATCAGTTAGTTCTGCTGTAGTATCAGTTAGTTCTCCTGTAGTATCAGTTAGTTCTCCTGTAGTATCAGTTAGTTCTCCTGTAGTATCAGTTAGTTCTCCTGTAGTATCAGTTAGTTCTCCTGTAGTATCAGTTAGTTCTACTGTAGTATCAGTTAGTTCTCCTGTAGTATCAGTTAGTTCTCCTGTAGTATCAGTTAGTTCTCCTGTAGTATCAGTTAGTTCTCCTGTAGTATCAGTTAGTTCTCCTGTAGTATCAGTTAGTTCTACTGTAGTATCAGTTAGTTCTACTGTAGTATCAGTTAGTTCTGCTGTAGTATCAGTTAGTTCTCCTGTAGTATCAGTTAGTTCTCCTGTAGTATCAGTTAGTTCTCCTGTCCTGTAGTATCAGTTAGTTCTCCTGTAGTATCAGTTAGTTCTGCTGTAGTATCAGTTAGTTCTCCTGTAGTATCAGTTAGTTCTCCTGTAGTATCAGTTAGTTCTCCTGTAGTATCAGTTAGTTCTCCTGTAGTATCAGTTAGTTCTCCTGTAGTATCAGTTAGTTTTGCTGTAGTATCAGTTAGTTCTCCTGTAGTATCAGTTAGTTCTCCTGTAGTATCAGTTAGTTCTCCTGTAGTATCAGTTAGTTCTCCTGTAGTATCAGTTAGTTCTCCTGTAGTATCAGTTAGTTCTCCGGTAGTATCAGTTAGTTCTCCTGTAGTATCAGTTAGTTCTACTGTAGTATCAGTTAGTTCTCCTGTAGTATCAGTTAGTTCTCCTGTAGTATCAGTTAGTTCTCCTGTAGTATCAGTTAGTTCTCCTGTAGTATCAGTGTCACACTCTGGCTCTGGGACTTTTTAGGTTGAGTCAGGGTGTGTAGATTTCCGTGTGTTTTGTACTGTGTTTAGTGTCTAGGTGTTCTCGTTCTATGTTTGGTCAGTGACTCCCAATCGGAGGTAACGAGTGTCAGCTGTCGGCTCGTTATCTCTGATTGGGAGCCATATTTAAACTGTCTGTGTTCACCTTGTGGTTGTGGGTTTTTGTTCCGTGTTCCTGTTCAGTCATTGTCACTGTGGACTTCACGTATCGTCATTTGTTTTGTGGTTTTCGTGTTAAGCTTTATTTAATAAAGTCATGTTCGCTCAACGCGCTGCGCTTTGGTCTACTCCTTACCAAGACGATCGTGACAGAAAAACCCACCTTAACCAGACCAAGCAGCGTGTTCAGGAGCCATCGCTGGCAGATCGCCGTGGAAACCTCGACTGGATCAAGCAGCGGGACGAGGAGAGAGGATGGACGTGGCAGGAGATGATTGCGAGTCTGGCAAGAGGGAGAGAGGCCTGGGCCACGGGGAGGAGAGACCCCCAGGAAATTTTTAGGGGGGGGCTCACGACGTCGGGGCAGCAGGTGTACGGGTTAGAGCGGTGCAAAGCGTTGGCAGAGAGGGCCGCCAGGTTAGGGGGGCCACTGGGCACAGAGGAGAGGGAAAGTGTGGAGGCACGGCGAGGGGTACTGGGATGTGTTACCAGTCCGGTCCGGCCCGTTCCTGATCCCTGCGTGGAGCCAGTGGTGTGTGTCCCCAGTACGGTTCGGCCTGTTCCTGCCATTCCCACCAAGGCAGTGGTGCGCGTCGTCAGCCCAGCCCGGCCTGTTCCTGCTTTACGCACAAAGCCTACGGTGTGCGTCGCCAGCCCAGCCCGGCCTGTTCCTGCTCCACGTACGAAGCCTACGGTGTGCGTCGCCAGCCCAGCCCGGCCTGTTCCTGCTCCACGCACCAAGCCTACGGGGTGCGTCTCCAGCCCAGCCCGACCTGTTCCTGCCACTCGCACCAAACCTACGGTGCGCGTCGCCAGCCCGGCCCGGCCTGTTCCTGCCACTCGCACCAAGCCAAGGGTGCGAGTCGTCAGCCTGGTCCAGCCCGTTCCTGCTACTCGCACCAAGCCAAGGGTGCGAGTCGTCAGCCTGGTCCAGCCCGTTCCTGCTACTCGCACCAAGCCAAGGGTGCGAGTCGTCAGCCTGGTCCAGCCCGTTCCTGCTACTCGCACCAAGCCAAGGGTGCGAGTCGTTAGCCTGGTTCAGCTCGTCCCTGCTACTCGCACCAAGCCAAGGGTGCGAGCCGTCAGCCTGATCCAGCCCATTCCTGTTACTCGCACAAAGCCAGGGATGCGAGTCGTCAGCCTGGTGAGGCCCGTTCCGGCTCTACGCATCAAGCCTAGGGTGCGTATCGTCAGCCAGGTCCGGTCCGTTCCTGCCTCACGCGCCAAGCCAGGGGTGCGCGTCGTCAGTCCAGATCCTACCAGCTGGGTCAGATCGGACCGGGGGCGCTACGGGGGGATTGAAGAAGGGTGGTGGTCAAGCCCGGAGCCGGAGCCGCCTCCGAGGAGCAACACCCACCCAGCCCTCCCCTATTTGGGGTGTAGGCGCGGTCGGAGTCCGCGCCTTTAGGGGGGGGTACTGTCACACTCTGGCTCTGGGACTTTTTAGGTTGAGTCAGGGTGTGTAGATTTCCGTGTGTTTTGTACTGTGTTTAGTGTCTAGGTGTTCTCGTTCTATGTTTGGTCAGTGACTCCCAATCGGAGGTAACGAGTGTCAGCTGTCGGCTCGTTATCTCTGATTGGGAGCCATATTTAAACTGTCTGTGTTCACCTTGTGGTTGTGGGTTTTTGTTCCGTGTTCCTGTTCAGTCATTGTCACTGTGGACTTCACGTATCGTCATTTGTTTTGTGGTTTTCGTGTTAAGCTTTATTTAATAAAGTCATGTTCGCTCAACGCGCTGCGCTTTGGTCTACTCCTTACCAAGACGATCGTGACAATCAGTTAGTTCTCCTGTAGTATCAGTTAGTTCTCCTGTAGTATCAGTTAGTTCTCCGGTAGTATCAGTTAGTTCTCCGGTAGTATCAGTTAGTTCTCCTGTAGTATCAGTTAGTTCTCCTGTAGTATCAGTTAGTTCTCCTGTAGTATCAGTTAGTTCTACTGTAGTATCAGTTAGTTTTCCTGTAGTATCAGTTAGTTCTCCTGTAGTATCAGTTAGTTCTACTGTAGTATCAGTTAGTTCTGCTGTAGTATCAGTTAGTTCTCCTGTAGTATCAGTTAGTTCTCCTGTAGTATCAGTTAGTTTTCCTGTAGTATCAGTTAGTTCTCCTGTAGTATCAGTTAGTTCTACTGTAGTATCAGTTAGTTCTCCTGTAGTATCAGTTAGTTCTCCTGTAGTATCAGTTAGTTCTCCTGTAGTATCAGTTAGTTCTACTGTAGTATCAGTTAGTTATCCGGTAGTATCTGTTACAGTTCTCCTGTAATATCAATTACTTATAGCGTTTAATCTCTCCGTTTGACTTCCTACTTTTTTAATTAAACCTGGCTCGTAGGGAGTATTCTGTCTGTGAATGCCAGCATAGCTGGGTCCATATTAAATAAATATATTGGGCCATAATAAGAAATACAGCAATCTCCTCCACACATGTGGGAAAGCTTACAGTGACTGACTGTAGTCCAACAAACCAGGTATTGTCCTGGTGTCACGATCGTCTAAGGAGGAGGACCAAGGCGCAGCGTGATGAACAAACATACTTTAATTAGTTAAAGTTTAAACAATACAAAACAAGAAACGACTCGTGAAATCCACGGTATCAATGACCGAACACGGAACAAAAACCCACAAACACAAAGGGAAAACAGACAGTTTAAATATGGCTCCCAATCAGAGAGAACCAGCCAACAGCTGACACTCGTTGCCTCTGATTGGGAGTCACTCAGGCAAACATAGAATACAACAAACTAGAATGAACACCACAGAATGAACACACCCTGGCTCAACATATAGAGTCCCAGAGCCAGGGTGTGACAGTACCCCCCCCCTAAAGGCGCGGACTGCGACCGCGCCTCAACTAAACAAAACAGGGGAGGGCTGGGCGGGCATACCTCCTCGGCGGCGGTTCTGGCTCCGGCCTTGACCACCACCCTCCAATACACCCCCCATAGCGCCCCTGGTCCAGTCTGGCCCCGCCGGCTGGAGCCGAACTGGACTTAGCAGGAGCGGTTAGCTTCAGCTCCATAGTGGAGCAGTTGACCGGTACCTTACCAGGCACCGGTGACCCAGGCACGGGTTGTGCTGGACTGACGACGCGCACCCCTGGCTTGGTGCGTGGAGGAGGAACGGGCCTTACCAGGCTGACGACGCGCACCCCTGGCTTGGTGCGTGGAGGAGGGACGGGCCTTACCAGGCTGACGACTCGCACCCCTGGCTTGGTGCGTGGAGGAGGGACGGGCCTTACCAGGCTGACGACTCGCACCCCTGGCTTGGTGCGAGTGGCAGGAACAGGCCGGGTCGGGCTGGCGACGCGCACCGTATACTTGGTGCGAGTGGCAGGAACAGGCCGGGCCGGGCTGGCGACGCGCACCGTATACTTGGTGCGAGTGGCAGGAACAGGCCGGGCCGGGCTGGCGACGCGCACCGTATACTTGGTGCGAGTGGCAGGAACAGGCCGGGCCGGACTGGCGACGCGCACCGTATACTTGGTGCGAGTGGCAGGAACAGGCCGGGCCGGGCTGGCGACGCGCACCGTATACTTGGTGCGAGTGGCAGGAACAGGCCGGGCTGGCGACGCACACCGTAGGCTTGGTGCGTGGAGCAGGGACTGGCCGGACTGGGCTGGCGACGCACACCGTAGGCTTGGTGCGTGGAGCAGGGACAGGCCGGACCGGGCTGGCGACGCACACCGTAGGCTTGGTGCGTGGAGCAGGGACTGGCCGGACCGGGCTGGCGACGCACACCGTAGGCTTGGTGCGTGGAGCAGGGACTGGCCGGACTGGGCTGGCGATGCACACCGTAGGCTTGGTGCGTGGAGCAGGGACAGGCCGAACCGGGCTGTGGAGACGGATAGGAGCCCTGGAGTGAAGAGCGGCCACAACCCGTCCTGGCTGAATGCCTACCCTCACACACTCTGTGTGAGGCATCCGCACAGGACGTACAGGGCGGTGTATCCGTAACCTGGTGGCCTCCAGAATCCGCCCCTTCTTTGCCTCCGTCAGCCCCGTCGTCCATGCCGTGTGCCCCCCCCTAAAAATTTTCTGGGGTTGCCTCTCGACCGCCCGACGACGACCCTGATCACGCCGTTGCTCCTCTCTACGGCGCGCCTCCACCGTCTCTTCTCCCGGCGCTTCCTCCCATGTCCAGCCCAAGAGCTGCCCCTGGACACGCTGCTTGGTCGTTGCATGGTGGGTTTTTCTGTCACGATCGTCTAAGGAGGAGGACCAAGGCGCAGCGTGATGAACAAACATACTTTAATTAGTTAAAGTTTAAACAATACAAAACAAGAAACGACTCGTGAAATCCACGGTATCAATGACCGAACACGGAACAAAAACCCACAAACACAAAGGGAAAACAGACAGTTTAAATATGGCTCCCAATCAGAGACAACCAGCCAACAGCTGACACTCGTTGCCTCTGATTGGGAGTCACTCAGGCAAACATAGAATACAACAAACTAGAATGAACACCACAGAATGAACACACCCTGGCTCAACATATAGAGTCCCAGAGCCAGGGTGTGACACCTGGCACATTCATACAGGCTCTCAGTCCGTCTGTCCCTGCCTGGCTGTCTGTTGTGTGTCTGAGCTTACGTCCCAAATGGTGCCCAATTCCCTGTGTAGTGCACTACTTTTAACCAGGGCCCTTAGGGCTCTGATCAAAAGCAATGCACTATATAAGGGAACAGGGTGCCATTTAGGACACAACCTGAGAAAAGCCTCCGGATGGAAGACTCCCCTTCAGCAGCAGGAAGAGGAAGGAAGATGACTTCATGCAGCACAATGATATCCACATGTCTCATGTAGTTTTCACCCTCTCAAAGAAAGCTTTCTGTTCTTGGTCTGGCTGTTGAACTAACATCCACGTGTCTCATGTAGTTTTCACCCTCTCAAAGAAAGCCTTCTGTTCTTGGTATGGCTGTTGAACTAACATCCACATGTCTCATGTAGTTTTCACCCTCTCAAAGAAAGCCTTCTGTTCTTGGTCTGGCTGTTGAACTAACATCCACGTGTCTCATGTAGTTTTTACCCTCTCAAAGAAAGCCTTCTGTTCTTGGTCTGGCTGTTGAACTAACATCCATGTGTCTCATGTAGTTTTCACCCTCTCAAAGAAAGCCTTCTGTTCTTGGTCTGGCTGTTGAACTAACATCCACATGTCTCATGTAGTTTTCACCCTCTCAAAGAAAGCTTTCTGTTCTTGGTCTGGCTGTTGAACTAACATCCACGTGTCTCATATAGTTTTCACCCTCTCAAAGAAAGCTTTCTGTTCTTGGTCTGGCTGTTGAACTAATATCCACATGTCTCATGTAGTTTTCACCCTCTCAAAGAAAGCCTTCTGTTCTTGGTCTGGCTGTTGAACTAACATCCACATGTCTCATGTAGTTTTCACCCTCTCAAAGAAAGCCTTCTGTTCTTGGTCTGGCTGTTGAACTAACATCCACATGTCTCATGTAGTTTTCACCCTCTCAAAGAAAGCTTTCTGTTCTTGGTCTGGCTGTTGAACTAACATCCACGTGTCTCATGTAGTTTTCACCCTCTCAAAGAAAGCTTTCTGTTCTTGGTCTGGCTGTTGAACTAATATCCACGTGTCTCATGTAGTTTTCACCCTCTCAAAGAAAGCCTTCTGTTCTTGGTCTGGCTGTTGAACTAACATCCACATGTCTCATGTAGTTTTCACCCTCTCAAAGAAAGCCTTCTGTTCTTGGTCTGGCTGTTGAACTAACATCCACATGTCTCATGTAGTTTTCACCCTCTCAAAGAAAGCTTTCTGTTCTTGGTCTGGCTGTTGAACTAACATCCACATGTCTCATGTAGTTTTCACCCTCTCAAAGAAAGCCTTCTGTTCTTGGTCTGGCTGTTGAACTAACATCCACATGTCTCATGTAGTTTTCACCCTCTCAAAGAAAGCCTTCTGTTCTTGGTCTGGCTGTTGAACTAACATCCACATGTCTCATGTAGTTTTCACCCTCTCAAAGAAAGCCTTCTGTTCTTGGTCTGGCTGTTGAACTAACATCCACGTGTCTCATGTAGTTTTCACCCTCTCAAAGAAAGCCTTCTGTTCTTGGTCTGGCTGTTGAACTAATATCCACGTGTTTCATGTAGTTTTCACCCTCTCAAAGAAAGCCTTCTGTTCTTGGTCTGGCTGTTGAACTAATATCCACGTGTCTCATGTAGTTTTCACCCTCTCAAAAAAAGCCTTCTGTTTTTGGTCTGGCTGTTGAACTAACATCCACGTGTCTCATGTAGTTTTCACCCTCTCAAAGAAAGCCTTCTGTTTTTGGTCTGGCTGTTGAACTAACATCCACGTGTCTCATGTAGTTTTCACCCTCTCAAAGAAAGCCTTCTGTTTTTGGTCTGGCTGTTGAACTAACATCCACGTGTCTCATGTAGTTTTCACCCTCTCAAAGAAAGCCTTCTGTTCTTGGTCTGGCTGTTGAACTAACATCCACGTGTCTCATGTAGTTTTCACCCTCTCAAAGAAAGCCTTCTGTTCTTGGTCTGGCTGTTGAACTAATATCCACGTGTCTCATGTAGTTTTCACCCTCTCAAAGAAAGCCTTCTGTTCATGGTCTGGCTGTTGAACAAACATCCACATGTCTCATGTAGTATTCACTCTCTCAAAGAAAGCCTTCTGTTCTTGGTCTGGCTGGAACTAACATCCACGTGTCTCATGTAGTTTTCACCCTCTCAAAGAAAGCCTTCTGTTCTTGGTCTGGCTGTTGAACTAACATCCATGTGTCTCATGTAGTTTTCACCCTCTCAAAGAAAGCCTTCTGTTCATGGTCTGGCTGTTGAACTAACATCCACATGTCTCATGTAGTATTCACCCTCTCAAAGAAAGCCTTCTGTTCTTGGTCTGGCTGTTGAACTAACATCCACGTGTCTCATGTAGTTTTCACCCTCTCAAAGAAAGCCTTCTGTTCTTGGTCTGGCTGTTGAACTAACATCCACGTGTCTCATGTAGTTTTCACCCTCTCAAAGAAAGCTTTCTGTTCTTGGTCTGGCTGTTGAACTAACTCCCCCATCTGGTCGGCTGTGATAATCGTTACATTGACAGTGGGTTGCGTCCCAAATCGCATCCTATTCCCTTTCTAGTGCACTACTTTTGACCAGAGCCTGTTCAAAAGTAGGGTGCCATTTGGGACGGAGGCAATGTATCAAAGGACATAAAAGACTACTTCCTGTGTGGTCTTACTCGTCTCTGTGGTTGTGTTTCTGTGTCATTACATTGACTGTACATCAAGACACCTCAGTCCATCAGCTTTTACCCTCTTTGTTTGTGTCCATGATTTGCTGTGATAATCTTTACATTGACTTTATATCAAGGGAACTTGAAAGGGACCATAAGGTCTTACCCCTCTCTTTGTGTTTCTCTGTGGCAGGGGAAGTCGGTTTCTCTCACTACGTTCTACAGGACTGCCAGGAATACTATGAACATGTGCTTCAACAAGGAGCCTGGGACGGCTGAGGTGGAGGTAAAGTCTACGTATCCTAAACTACATAGGTTGCACTACTTAGGGCCCTATTCAGATTTCAGACTTGAGAGAAGTTGACTTTAACATGGACTTAAATCAAAACGTTTTGATTTGTCCATATTTTATTGACTTAAATCCATGTTAAGTCTACTTATTTCAAGTCTGAATCGGCCCTTAGTGCACTACTTTTGGTCAGGGCCCTGGTCAAAAGTAGTGCACTGTAAAGGGAATAGGGTGCTATTTGGGACGCATCCATATAATCATAAAGACTAAGTAGTATAATTCACTGTGACCATATGAAGTGTAACTGTGCCTTTGAGATGACTGAACAGGTCATTAACATATTCCTCCTCTCCTTTTGTCCATCTCAGCCATCCCACTGTGTGATCTAATATCACTACTTGTTATTCATCTACATTAATGTAACAAACGTTTCTGTCTGTGATTGCAGCAGGAGTACTGGAACATCGTGGAGCAGAGGGAATGTCACGTTGCAGTGCACTGTGGGAAAGTGGACACTAAAACTCATGGGAGTGGCTTCCCTGTTGGAAAGTCGGAGCCGTTTTCAAAGTAAGGGCCGATGCATTAGTTAACATGAGAACATAACAGCATTATCCTATCATATGAATTGAGGATTCTGAATATCCTGCTTATTCCCTCTTGATTCCGTGAATCTTCCAACTGGGATTTCTGGAAAACCTGGGAAAGTTACTGGAATTTTACAACCCTATGGACATGCATAAAATTATGTGTGTTCTGTGCTCTTGTCTCCACTCAAGACATGGATGGAACCTTACAGTCCTTCCCAATAATTCAGGATCCATCTTACGCCATCTTGGTGCTGTGCCAGGTACTCATCTATACCTCTGACCCTCTCATTTTACACAAGGACCACAGTCAATTGTAGTGTAATACAGACAGTTGTAGGTAGCTGCAGAGTGAACTGAAGGACTCTATCAGCTTAACAACAGTTCCTTGAATGTATGTTGCATTAAGTTTTTATCTATCCTCTTTTTATTGTCACACAATTCAATTGTATTCTGCTATGAATGAAGCGAACTTGAACATACTAGAAAAGCTTGGAAGCCTACTATGTCTTCCTCTGTGCGTCTACAGGAGTGACCATTCCGTGGCTGAACATCGGCATGGTCTTCTCTACCTCATGCTGGTCGCGAGACCATCATCGCCTTCCATACATTGATTACCTACACACTGGCGCTGACTGCATTTGGTAAGTAGTGCAGCCCTGCTCACTGCCCTGTCCCAGTTTAATCCTACTGTCACTCTGGTTCACCACCTGCCACAACCAATGGAGAACGAGCTCAGCATCAGGTAGTCAAGCCTGATCAAATAGAAGCAATGGGGATTCATTTAATAGAACTCCCTAAGCGTGGTCAGTACGGTGTGAAGGAAAAGCTGTATGGCTCAGTTGGTAGAGCATGGCGCTTGCAACGCCAGGATAGTGGGTTTGATTCTCTCGGCCATCCATACGTAGAATTTATGCATGACTGTAAGTCACTTTTGGATAAAACCCATCTGCTAAATGGCATATATTATTATATACATCAGGGATTCTTGAAAGATGTGACAATCTCAATTTTTCTTCCACAAATATTTGTCTTAATATTTGATAGACCAAATCATATATTTTGATAGACCAGCAATCACACCATGTAAAAGAACAACCTAATTATTTTATTTTCTTCTCATAAATTGCAACTAACTGTATTTATGTCAACTCCGTCAGACACCATAAAAGTCATTTGATTTTTACATTTATTGATCATCAAGTGTTTGAAGGCCTTGTTTAATTCTAACATTAGATTGTTCAAATATGAAATACAAATTTCCAAACTTATTTTAGTTTTATTTTATAACGCTATATAATGCTCCAGGGCTAATTTTGTTAGTATTTTGGCATGTTTTTCTAGATTCAGAACGTAAAACAACATAACGGAAACATTATCCCATATATCTAACACAGCAAATATGTCAATAGTTTAAGCATGTGTTGCAGAACAGGGATTAAAATATATTTCAGAATATTAACCCAAAAAAATCTTACGGGGGTTAGCCATCAGTGACGGAGTTGACAACAAATACTCAAAACAGACATATTTTCGACTCTAAAAATAAAAGTTCAATACAAATATTCGTAAAATATAGAAAATGATTCTTTCAGCACTCTGACGTAGTTGATGTTAGTCAAAAATATTTTTTTAGGGTTGTGACCGTGGTGATTTCTATATTGTTTGTTTAAATCGATCAAAAGTAGAGAACTTTCCAGACCATCGGTGTTCTTGTTGCACTACATGTAATGAGGACATGAATAAGGGGTCCTTATGGTATAGCTGACCCTGCTCATTCCTGATTCATTTAGGGTTTTAGACAAATCTGACGGAGTTGACCAAATATCTGGACACATTTTTTAGGAATCACAGTTTTGAGAGAAATATTATTTAAAGTCAGAGAGGGCTATTGCAAGAAACTATTGCCAGTTGTTAGAATTTTAAACACTTTTTTGGAGAGTTTGAAATTGGGATCATTTTCTCCAGACAATGGCATTTCCGGGCATAGAGCCAACATGGAAATGAATAATATTGAAAATATTTAGAAAATTCCAAAAGCAAATCTTTCCCCTTATAAAACTCCCCTTAAATGTAATTGTTAAGCTCAAATAATGCAACAAAGTAAAAAAAAAAACTGCTATAAAAATCAAGTTTCATTGCCGGACAAGGATATTGTTATTTACTAGTGCTGTTACGTGTCCACTATCTTGAACATGTCATCATATAGTGATACACAATTAGACCCTAATAATAACTCATGTAACCCGGGGTCCAGGTACTGTATTCCTGCTGAGGAGAAGATGAAGCTGGACAAGGTGGTTCACACACTGCTGCAGGCTAATGGAACCCCAGGACTGGAGATGTTGGAGAAGAACATCATGGTGAGACAGCAGGATACACAGGGAACACATACAGTATAAACATGGACTACATAAACACTGTGCCTACACACACAGGGCTCTGGTGAAAAGTACTGCACTATATAGGGAAACAGGGTGCAAGTAGTGCACTATATCGTGAATAGGGTGCCATTTGGGGTGCGGCCTTGGTCGTCAGGTAATATATGTTCTCTCTCTCCCTCCAGATCTCTCCGGAGGTGCTGTGTCGAGCGGGGGTCAAAGTGCACCGGACCGTCCAGCAGAGTGGCCAGTTCGTCGTCTGTTTCCCGGGAGCGTTCGTCTCCAAGGTGTGCTGTGGCTACAGCGTCTCCGAGACAGTGCACTTCGCCACCCCCCAGTGGCTGAACACGGGATACCAGGCTGCCAAGGTTGGAGCCCCCGTTGTATCAATACTTGAAGGAAAATACATTAGTTCAAAGAAGAGTATAGTTTAATTCAGAGCATAATTTATTATTATTATTATTATGTTACCTGCCATGCTAACATTACTGTAGTATTTAGTATATTGTCACTAGTGGTTGGCATTGGCATGTTAAATGTTTTCACAGATTAAGTTGTAAGATCAGTTTGTGTAGTTTATTGGTCTTCAGCATTATTACAGATTACTTTGCTGTTACAATAAATAAATAGATATATATTGTTAAATAAATAAGACAACTTCAAAATGCTATGTCTTTGCTAAAATTAACGAAAATCCATTTTCGTTTAGGAGTCTGACCACATAGAGAATGAGCTCCTGTACCAGTCCTGTACATCTTGGGGGTGGCCAGTTTGACTGAGTTCCAGTCCTGTACATCTTGGGGTGGCCAGTTTGACTGAGTTCCAGTCCTGTACATCTTGGGGTGGCCAGTTTGACTGAGTTCCAGTCCTGAAAGCTCCTCACGGAGGGGTGGTAACCAGGCTCTAAAGTCTGACTTAACCAGCTTCCTGGCAAAGTGAACGCATAGTTTAGTCAGTCAGTCAATCTGTCTTTTATCAGTCAGTCATTCAGATAGAGTGGACAAACGGAGGGCAGAGTGGCTCTGTGCACCCGGTGTTCCGCCGGTCAATTCAGTATCAAAGATTCTGTTATTCACATGGATCTTAGTTCCCTACACATCTACTGCATGAAAGGAGAGATTTGCGAGGGTTTACCAAAACTGAGCACACCCTTTAATCTGAACTGGGGGTATGTTGTGAAAAGGCCCTGTCATATCAACATTTTAACTATCTCTTACCTCTCCTCCCCAGGAGCTGAAATGTCGACGCATAGAGAGGTCCTTCTCTATGGAGAAGCTGCTGTACCAGATCGCAATGTCAGAATCTAAACGGGAGAATGGTCTCATTCCGAGAACCATGACCTCACTTCTCAAAGACCTCCGGTGGGTTTAACTATTTAACCGATGGCAGTATTATCATTGGAGATCACAGTCTCAATAGCAGTATTATCATTGGAGATCACAGTCTCAATAGCAGTATTATCATTGGAGATCACAGTCTCAATAGCAGTATTATCATTGGAGATCACAGTCTCAATAGCAGTATTATCATTGTAGATCACAGTATCATTGTAGATCACAATATCATTGTATATCACAGTATCAATAGCAGTATTATTGTAGATCACAGTATCATTGTAGATCACAGTATCATTGTAGATCACAGTATCAATAGCAGTATTATCATTGTAGATCACAGTATCATTGTAGATCACAGTATCATTGTAGATCACAGTATCAATAGCAGTATTATCATTGTAGATCACAGTATCATTGTAGATCACAGTATCAATAGCAGATCACAGTACCAATAGCAGTATTATTGTAGATCACAGTATTAATAGCAGTGTTATCATTGTAGATTGATCAATAGCAGTATTATCATTGTAAATTACAGTATCTTTGTAGATCACAGTATCATTTAGATCACAGTAATGGCAGTATTATCATTGTAGATTATAGTCGCAGTATTATAATTTTAGATCACAGTATCATTGTAGATCACAGTATCATTTAGATCACAGTATCATTAGCAGTATTATAATTGTAGATCACAGTATCATTGGAGATCACAGTATCATTTAGATCACAGTATCATTAGCAGTATTATAATTGTAGATCACAGTATCATTGGAGATCACAGTATCATTTAGATCACAGTCCCATCATACATAGAATGTAATGCTACTCTTAAAAGGGCAATCTTTTAAGAGTAGTTCACCCCACTACAACGCGTTCACCCCACCACCTGTTGGATAAACAGCTGTGGGATGGGGCTGGAGAAATGTAACCACTCTCAAGAAGTACAACATGTACCTATCGCAAATCGACCCTTTCAACAACTTAAAAAAAAAAAGGAAACAGTAGCCATTGATTACAGACGATACATTCGTCTGCTCCACCTGTTCCAGGGATACAGAGTTGAGACAGCGCAGGGATCTGTTTGACGCCGGCCTGCGGTCCGTTGCCCGCTACTGTAGCCATGACAATCAGGCCTCGTCAGAGAGCAGGAGGATCCAGCGCCAGTGGCTGAGGCTCGACCCCTCGGACCGACGCTGCCAGGTGTGCCAACATCTCTGCTACCTCTCCATGGTGAGTCGTTACTGGGCATGGAAGGTTGGGCACAAACATAGGCAGGGATTCAATCAAAGGCACGTTGTCGACAAGCACACTGCACGGCCAACAATGCGCCCGATGTTCGTGGAGATGGCATCGATGGTTAACTCTGCAGATGTGAGCTCAATCGTAAATGACCTGTAAAAAGACCTCTTGCCGGTAGTGCAGCACGCCTTTGAATGAATCCCTGTCTTACTTTATTGTCCCTGAAGGGAAAAGGTTGTGGTTATTGTATGTCCTGATGGCATGCTCCTCGTGTCCCTGCAGGTGGTCCAGGAGAGTGAGAACGTGGTGTTCTGTCTGGAGTGTGTCCTGCTGTACGTACAGAAACACAAGTCCTGCCGAGGCCTCAAAATGATGTACCGTTACGATGAGGTACTACACTACACTACACACTACACTACTACAGTATAATGCTACAGTACACTACACACTACTGCAGTACACTACTACAGTACACTACACACTACTACAGTACAGTACTACAGTATACTACAAACTACTACAGTACACTACACACACTACTACAGTACACTACTACAGTATAATGCTACAGTACACTACACACTACTGCAGTACACTACTACAGTATAATGCTACAGTACACTACACACTACTGCAGTACACTACTACAGTATAATGCTACAGTACACTACACACTACTGCAGTACACTACTACAGTATAATGCTACAGTACACTACTAGAGTATAATGCTACAGTATACTACAAACTACTACAGTACACTACACACTACTACAGTACACTACACACTACTACTGTACACTACTACACTACAACAGTACACTACTACAGTACACTACACTTAGACCACTCCTGAGTGGCGCAGTGGTCTAAGGCACTGCATCGCAGTGCTAACTGTGCCACTAGAGATCCTGGTTCGAATCCAGGCTCTGTCGCAGCCGGCCGCGACCGGGAGACTCATGGGCGGCGCACAATTGGCCCAGCGTCGTCCAGGGTAGGGGAGGGAATGGCCGGCAGGGATGTAGCTCAGTTGATAGAGCATGGCGTTTGCAACGCCAGGGTTGTGGGTTCGATTCCCACGGGGGACCAGTAAAAAAAAAAAAAAATGTATTCACTAACTATAAGTCGCTCTGGATAAGAGCGTCTGCTAAATGACTAAACTGTAACTGTAAACTACACACTACAACAGTACACTACACACTACTACCGTACACTACACTACAACAGTACACTACAACAGTACACTACTACAGTACACTACACACTACAACAGTACACTACTACCGTACACTACACACTACTACTGTACACTACACTACTTCAGTACACTACACAGTACACTACACACTACTACCGTACACTACACTACAACAGTACACTACTACCGTATACTACACACTACTACTGTACACTACTACAGTACACTACACACTACAACAGTACACTACTACAGTACACTTCACACTACTACAGTACACTACTACCGTACTACACACTACTACAGTACACTACACACTACTACCGTACACTACAACAGTACACTACTACTGTACACTACTACACTACTACAGTACACTACACACTACAACAGTACACTACTACAATACATTTACACACACTACAGTACACTACTACCGTACCTACACACTACTACCGTACACTACACTACACACTACTACCGTACACTATACACAACAACAGTACACTACACACTACTACCGTACTACACACTACTACCGTACACTACACTACTACAGTACACTACACACTACTACAGTACACTACACACTACTACAGTACACTACTACAGTACACTACACACTACTACCGTACACTACACTACTACAGTACACTACACACTACTAACAGTACACTATACCCACAACAAACAGTACACTACACACTACACACTACTACAGTACACTACACACTACTACAGTACACTACTACAGTACACTAGTACACTACACACTACTACAGTACTACAGTATACTACACACTACTACAGTATACTACACACTAGTACACTACACTACTACAGTACACTACACACTACTACAGTACACTACACACTACTACAGTACACTACACTACTACAGTACACTACACACTACTACAGCACACTGGTCTCAATTCTTTCTAACATTTGATGTAACCTTATTTAAGCAGGAGTGAAAATCTGCAGAACATGAAAGCAGTTCAGCTCAACACCATCATTACATTCCTAGTCCAGATCCCCATTATTAGTCTGTAGGAGGAGGTTAATTACTACACCCACTCTTCATGTCAACCCAAATTCTTCTTCTAATTCCCCTTCCTCTCAGGACCAAATCAACCATCTGGTGAGCAGGGTGTGTGGGAGAGTGCAGGAGAGGAGAGGGACGAGAGGACTCCAGGGCCCCGGGGAGACGTCGCCCCCGGCCAAACGCAGCCCCCGAAACAGAACCTCCATCACAGTGTCTCTCACCCGCCTCCCCTCCTCCACCCTGCCCAAGACCGCCCTCGGCTCTAAATAACTCACATCGTCGGCCGCGCTCCAATACTTCACATCCTTCCTTCCTGGGTTCTTTGAGGTAAAACACAGATCTACAATTGGTTAGGTTAGCTTAGTGGTTAAGAGCGTTGTGCCAGTAATCGAAAGGTCGCTGGTTCTAGTCCCCGAGCCGACTAGGTGAAAAATCTGTCGATGTGCCCTTGAGCAAGGCACTTAACCCTAATTGCTCCTGTAAGTCGCTCTGGATAAGAGCATCTGCTAAATGACAAAAAATAAATAAATTAAATAAAACAGAACCAGGCTCTGATTCACTAGAAATACCACTCTACTTTATCACATATTAAAAACACCACAATACTTAACATTAGCATAGGTAACATTATGCAAATGGTTAACCAGTTGCATTTATTTTACTTGTGCATGCTTACTTGAGCAAGGCACTTAACCCTAATTTCTCCTGTAAGTCGCTCTGGATAAGAGCGTCTGCTAAATGACTAAAATGTAATGTAAAATGTTACTACCACCCAGTTACTGTCACCAATCCAACTAATTCAGACCTGTGATTACTTCAAAGGAAGGAAGGAAGTACTTCTGAAGTATTCCAACAGGACCAGTGCTTCACTATGGTACATTGCTCTCTGCTCAGTGTGGAGAATGTGCTCCTTAAATCACAGCTTTTGCACTAGCGTAAATATATGTTGTTTTTAAGAGGCATTAATGGCTGGATTCAATCCGTGTAGGAGGATCCGCATTATAGGT
Source organism: Coregonus sp. 'balchen' (assembly GCA_902810595.1). Taxonomy (NCBI): domain Eukaryota; kingdom Metazoa; phylum Chordata; class Actinopteri; order Salmoniformes; family Salmonidae; genus Coregonus; species Coregonus sp. 'balchen'. The sequence continues at coordinate 45,984,391 of LR778269.1, read as the reverse complement.
CGATTGTAAATTTGAAGGCAATGTTCCCGTGTTCGCGGAGACTGCATTCACGGTAAACGCTGCATGTCAGCTCAATCGGAAATTACCTTTAAATGTTAGCGCGGATCTTCCGCGATACGGATTGAATCCAGCCCTTCGTCCAATACTGTATATTGTATCTAGAAATCACAATATCCCCCCAGCTACACCTACTGTTATTACCTACAGACTTCACTTCACTTTACTGGTGCTACAACATGGTGCTCAATTTATACTGTCATTGGTGTAATAATAATAATAATAATAATAATAATCTCTCTTTTGCTCAAAGCCATTGGACTGCATCCTGAACTGTGAAGAAGTTTTTAGGACTTTACCCATAAATTGATTCTACACACAATTTCGCGTTAGTATCCAACCAGTAACAAGGCTCTTCAGGGGTTTGTAATACATGAATACGATACAAAGATATTTCCAGCGGAGCGCAAAAAGTGGGTCGTATTTATTAGTGCTAAACGTAGCAAAACATTTTGCGACGGAAAACAAAAACAAGCGTTCCTTATTGGACTTGTTCAGGTAGCCCCTCCCCGTATTGGACCTTTTGCTTCCGTTTGGTTCCTAGTGAATACGACCCTGGCCTCAGATCATTGATGTTATACGTGTTTAGAGAATTGGCCAAGAGTAGAACGGTCATCCTGGGCTTCACACCGCTCATCTGACCATGTTGGTGTGAAACACTGTGCCTACTAATCATTTCAAATCACTTCTGGTGTCCATCGTTTTGTGACCAAGTTACCCACTCTAGACCCTTATAGGCTCTTCACCTGCAACTCTTTGGTTTCCAGGGCTGCGTTCCAAACGGCAGCCTGTCCCCCCTATTTCGAGCACTAGTTTTGACCAGAGCCCCATGGGTACTTTATAGAGAATAGGGTGTCATTTGGGACGCTCCCCAGGTGTTTTATCCAAACAACCACAACAGCACTTGTACATATAAAAACATGTCAATGTCTAAAGCTACAGGTACCTGAGCGTTTTGAGGAATGGAGTGTTTTGGAGAGGACACGATGACGGAAAAGCCTTACCTGTTTTCAGTTTCTTCATCTGTGGCCCCGTTTACACTCAACGGTGGTGATACAAAACAAATGACAATTACACAAGCGTTGTGGAGACAGTGAAACGGTTGTGTAAACATTTTTTGCGCAGACAAAAATATATATTGTATCACAACCACTGTGTGTCAACTGTGTTGGGCTGTAGTTGTATGGGGCCGGGGTTGCCCCGGTAACATGTATGGATAAGTGCAGCTTATATCACTGAAGTACAGCGTTGTTTGAATCCTGTCGTTTTTTAGCTTGACTTTTTTAAGAAAAGGGAAAATGAGTAGAATAGTAAATAAATAAAAATCAACTATGTACAGAAGGAGTAACTCATGTTGTTGCACTCCAGCCTCGAGACAAGAGTCCTTTAAACCCTCCCGTTGTCCTAGGGTCAAAATGACCCGCCACTGTGTTGAACCAACTTTATTTAATTTTTATATTTTTTGGATCATTTGTGAGAAGGAGGCAGTGATACTTTCTTTAAAGTCTCACTGCCTCCTTCTCACAAATGATCCCAAAAATATAAAAATTTAATAAAGTTGGTTCAACACAGTGGCGGGTCATTTTGACCCTAGGACAACGTGAGGGTTAAAATCAGCTTGTTGAGACCCCTTACAAAAACAATCCATTTTAGAAGTTCACATATATACAGAGTTTGGTGTTTTTGAAAAAGCGTGGTTAATGTTTCTTAAGGTATTGTTTTGGTTGTTTTTTTACAGTACAACAGGCTCACTGCAGCCGACGAGTCTAATTTATTATCACGGATTCTGTTTTCCTTCCATGTTGATTGAAGTTGGACAATGACTGTTTTATTTTCTACTTTTATTTGTTAGTTCCTTTTAAGGTTTAATAAAAAGGTTTGACAGTGTCTATCCAAATGTGTTCTTCTCATTGCTGTGTGTCTGTACCCTCGAAGCACCCTGTCAAACGGCTCTCTGTTTATGAACCACCAAGCTATTCTAGTTACTGACTGCAGACCTTTGGTTTAAACTTCCAGTGTAATGTTTGAAGAATGCAGTCCCTTGAAGAACATTTAAAAAGAACTTTATTATTATTTACTTAGATATAAATTTGATACAAGGAAGGAAGCTACATTTCATTTATTTAAAAAAAAAGACAAGAAAAGAAAAGCCTAAGCTAAAAAAACAAACAGTGATTGAGGTTTCTCTCTCCGCTACACGCTAAGCCCACCTAGCTACTGTAGTAGGGTCTCAATCATCTGTATTGGCTTCCTCTCCTCATCTCCTCTGAGATTATAGGAAGGAGACAAGGAGGCCACTTTAGACCATTGAGACACACCCCTACAGTAGTTTTCAGCTCCAGGGAGGGGGGGGGGGGGGGGGGGTTCCCCCTAGGTACAGATCTAGGATCAGCATCCCCTTATAATATTGGGGGAAAATGCAAAACTGACCCCCCAGATCATTGTCTAGAGGCAGGCAACCCTATACCCCCTAGCGTCGTTCTCACCCAGGGGGCAGGTCTGTGACGGCTCCTAAGAGGCCTGCGAGTCGCTGTCGTCAGAGTTCTTGAACGTCTCCGCCTCAGGCAGCGCCACCAGGGCTGTGTCGGCCTGCACTTCCTCCTCGTCTGGCAGTACCAGGGGCTCGTCTCCGCTGGCCTCGCTGCCCTCCCCCTCCTGGCCCTCCTCCCCCAGGCTGGTGTCCTGGCTGGCTGAGCCTGGCTCCGCGGAGGAGAGGGAAGACGGCTTGTTCCTCAGTTCCGCCTGGGTGGGCACCCGCAGGGAGATCTCAGAGGACAACGACTCAGGGTCTGGACCTGGGGGAGGGAGAGAGGGGATTAGTCAAACATCACGGCTGTGCCTATATATGGGATATAGGGTGCCATTTGGGATGTAACCACATGCTCCATCATGTGATTCCAGCGTGCTACAGTGTATAATCCCTGTTTTGTTTGAACTCATGACCACCTCCCATGACAACACAGCTCTGTTATCCCCACGGTGACGCGCATGCTTTGACACCATGCTTTCATAAGAAAGTGGCTCGCTAGCAACGCACATAATAACATGACTAAATGGACACAAGCAATACAGCACACAGCAGAGAAATGAACAGTTGTTCTACTAGTTAGTTAGCATTAGCAATATTATCTCTGTACCGTTGGTGGCTACATGATATCAACAAATGGACTGTGTCCCAAATTGCACACTATTCCCTACATACATTTGTAAAAGTAAGTAGCAAGCATTCTGCAAGACTGTTTCTGTAGTGAGCAGCTTGATGTACCAGTACACCCCCTGGACAGGACACTAGTCTATTTCCTGTTTCTGTAGTGAGGCAGCTTGATGTACCAGTACACTTCCTGGACAGGACACTAGTCTATTTCCTGTTTCTGTAGTGAGGCAGCTTGATGTACCAGTACACTTCCTGGACAGGACACTAGTCTATTTCCTGTTTCTGTAGTGAGGCAGCTTGATGTACCAGTACACCACCTGGACAGGACACTAGTCTATCTCCTGTTTCTGTAGTGAGCAGCTTGATGTACCAGTACACTTCCTGGACAGGACACTAGTCTATTTCCTGTTTCTGTAGTGAGGCAGCTTGATGTACCAGTACACCCCCTGGACAGGACACTAGTCTATCTCCTGTTTCTGTAGTGAGGCAGCTTGATGTACCAGTACACCACCTGGACAGGACACTAGTCTATCTCCTGTTTCTGTAGTGAGACAGCTTGGTGTACCAGTACACCCCCTGGACAGGACACTAGTCTATCTCCTGTTTCTGTAGTGAGGCAGCTTGATGTACCAGTACACCACCTGGACAGGACACTAGTCTATCTCCTGTTTCTGTAGTGAGGCAGCTTGATGTACCAGTACACTTCCTGGACAGGACACTAGTCTATCTCCTGTTTCTGTAGTGAGCAGCTTGATGTACCAGTACACCACCTGGACAGGACACTAGTCTATCTCCTGTTTCTGTAGTGAGACAGCTTGATGTACCAGTACAGCCCCTGGACAGGACACTAGTCTATTTCCTGTTTCTGTAGTGAGGCAGCTTGATGTACCAGTACACTTCCTGGACAGGACACTAGTCTATCTCCTGTTTCTGTAGTGAGGCAGCTTGATGTACCAGTACACTTCCTGGACAGGACACTAGTCTATCTCCTGTTTCTGTAGTGAGACAGCTTGATGTACCAGTACAGCCCTTGGACAGGACACTAGTCTGTCTCCTGTTTCTGTAGCGTGAAGCTACTCCCAATCTTCTAATTTTAGGGAGGACACTAACCACAAGGCCACTGAGTTGGTTATTCCTTACATAGTGGCGCCCTATTCCCTACATAGTGCACTGTGTTGATAACTACCTGAGGTGAGTGAGGAGGTCAGGCTGTTGTCCTCTCCTCCAGAGTTGAGGAAGACGTCGAGGGCCTCGTGGTCCGACACGTCCATCAGGTCCATCTGTTCCAGAACATCAACGTTCACCTCCATGGAAGACATGCTGCCTATAGGCCCTGTGGACCGACACACACAACCAGCGTCACGTCACACTGCAGCTGCACGACACTGTTACTGTTACGCAGGCCCATCTTTCCTCCATTTCTCACAAAGAATCTTGGAACTTATCCTCTAAATACGGTTGAAAGGGAGGCGAGGAATCACAGAGAGATGGATTGAGAACCTCAGACTGACGGACAGTACAACAGCACAGCACTGAAGATACTCAGACTGACAGACAGGCAGCACAGCACTGACATGAGACAGACAGACAGACACACAGAACTATCATACCTCAAGTATGATGAAAGCAGGAAGAGAGAGCACAATAAGAGACAGGAAGCAGTCAATTAACCGGTGTAGCATCACTGGATATTGTAAAGCTCAACGTCACAGCATTAGACAGAGCAGAACAGGGGAACAAGACAAGGGAAAGTCATAGAATCTACACCAAAACACTTTGAACTACAACACAGCAGTTACACCAGATGAAAGTTAATACAGAAAATATCATCTGAAACACAATTCAACCTTTTTAAAACAGCCTTTCTTTGAACTTATCAACAGAGGTTGTGTCCCAAATGGCACCCTATTCCCTATAGGCCTAAAGCACACTACTTTTGACCAGGGCCCATAGTGCTCTGGTCAAAAGCAGTGCACTATAAAGGGAACAGGGTGCCATTTGGGAGGCACCCAGTGTGTGTGTTATCGGTTCCACCTCACCTCTCCTATCGGTGATCTGCAGGTAGCCAGTAGACAGGTACTGATCCATGTCCTGTTGGAAAGCTTCTTCAAAGTACTTCTGCCTCTCCTTCAGCTTCACCTGCTGGGCATGTTCCATCTCCAGCACCTTCTGGGCATGCTCAGAGTCCAGCTCGGCTGGGGGGAAACAGGAAGTACAGGACACGTAAAGGAACGGGAAGTAGAGGACAGGTAAACATAGAGGTGGATAGAGGGCTGACTTGCTCTCACGGAAGCAGCCATTGAAAAGACAGGAGATGTGCTGTAGTACTCTATGGAGGTAAGTACTCCTGAACAGCTGCTGCTACTCTCTGTTTATTATCTATGCATAATCACTTTAACTCTACCTACATGTACATATTACCTCAATTACCTCGAATAAACTGTGCCCCCGCACATTGACTCTGTACCGGTACCCCCTGTATATAGCCTCGCTACTGTTATTTTACTGCTGCTCTTTAATTATTGTTTAGTTTTTAGTTATCTATTTTTTACTTAACACTTATTTTTCTTAAAACTGCATTGTTGGTTAAGGGCTTGTAAGTAAGCATTTCACCGTAAGGTCTACAGCTGTTGTATTCGGCGCATGTGACAAAAACAATTAGATTTGATTTGAAGTAATACCCTTTGGATAGACATAAGGACTAGCCACAGTCAAATTATTAAATAAAGCCTCAGTCATCCATGTATTATTTTATGGAAACATGTTTCACAAATGTAAAGGAACAAATGGGCACTGTATATGTTACTGTATAAATTACTGTATAAGTTACTGTATAAGTTACTGTATAGGCTACTGTATAAGTTACTGTATAAGTTACTGTATACGTTACTGTATATGTTACTGTATAAGTTACTGTATAAGTTACTGTATAAGTTACTGTATACGTTACTGTATAAGTTACTGTATATGTTACTGTATAAGTTACTGTATATGTTACTGTATAAGTTACTGTATAAGTTACTGTATAAGTTACTGTATAAGTTACTGTATAAGTTACTGTATAAGTTACTGTATAGGCTACTGTGTACATTAAACACAGAGGTTGTATTAGTTGATGTTACTGAATATAAACAAGACATTGTTCAGTATTCCTGTTAAGCTCTATGGGAGGTGGCAGCTTTTTGTCAGAGTAGCCTCCGCTCTTTTCTAGTGATCTAGTGACCCCCAAATCCATAGACAACATACATACAGTTTGGGACGCAATCTGTAGTTGGACTTTTACATCAGATGAATGTCTTCTTACTACAATAACGATCAACATCATCCTACAGATATAAGATAAATGTCTTCTTACTACAATAACGATCAACATCATCCTACAGATATAAGATAAATGTCTTCTTACTACAATAACGATCAACATCATCCTACAGATATCATGAGATAAATGTATTCTTACTACAATAATGATAATCATCCTCCTACAGATATCATAAGATAAATGTCTTCTTACTACAATAACGATCAACATCATCCTACAGATATCATGAGATAAATGTATTCTTACTACAATAATCATAATCATCCTCCTACAGATATCATAAGATAAATGTCTTCTTACTACAATAACGATCAACATCATCCTACAGATATCAATAAGATAAATGTCTTCTTACTACAATAACGATCAACATCATCTACAGATATCATAAGATTTAAATGTCTTATCTCTACATATGACAACATCATCCTACAGATATCTTTAAAATAATGTCTTCTCTACTACAATAACGATCAACATCATCCTACAGATATCATGAGATAAATGTATTCTTACTACAATAATGATGTTGATCTGTAGAATGATGATGTTGATTGTAGTAAGTTATTGTAGTAAGAAGACGAAGGGGAATGTCCCATAACCACTCACAAGATAACACTACAACACTACAGGATACTAACAAGATACCACTACAATACTACAGGATACTAACAAGATACCACTACAATACTACAGGATACTAACAAGATACCACTACAATACTACATTACCATGATACTAACAAGATACCACTACAACACTACAGTATTAGGATACTAACAATATTCCACTACAACTACAGTACCAGGATACTAACAAGATACCACTACAATACTACAGTACCAGGATACTAACAAGATACCACTACAACACATACAGTATTAAGGATACTAACAAGATACCACTACAATACATAAGGATACTAACAAGATACCACTACAATACTACAGTACCAAGGATACTAACAAGATACCACTACAACACTACAGGATACTAACAAGATACCACTACAATACTACAGGATACTAACAAGATACCACAACAATACTACATGATACTAACAAGATACCACTACAATACTACAGTACTATGATACTAACAATATACCACTACAACACTACAGTATTAGGATACTAACAAGATACCACTACAATACTACAGTACCAGGATACTTACAATATACCACTACAACACTACAGTACCAGGATACTAACAAGATACCACTACAACACTACAGTATTAGGATACTAACAAGATACCACTACAATACTACAGGATACTAACACGATACCACTACAACACTACAGTACCAGGATACTAACAAGATACCACTACAATACTACAGTATTAGGATACTAACAAGATACCACTACAATACTACAGGATACTACAACACGGATACACACTACAACACTACAGTACCAGGATACTAACAAGATACCACTACAATACTACAGTACCAGGATACTAACAAGATACCACTACAATAATACAGTACCAGGATACTAACAAGATACCACTACAATACTACAGGATACTAACAAGATACCACTACAACACTACAGTATTAGGATACTAACAAGATACCACTACAATACTACAGGATACTAACAAGATACCACTACAATACTACAGGATACTAACAAGATACCACTACAATACTACAGTACCAGGATACTAACAAGATACCACTACAATACTACAGGATACTAACAAGATACCACTACAATACTACAGGATACTAACAAGATTCCACTACAACACTACAGTACCAGGATACTAACAAGATACCACTACAACACTACAGGATACTAACAAGATACCACTACAATACATAACATACTCAGGATACTAACAAGATACCACTACAATACTACAGTACCAGGATAAACTAACAAGATACACCAACAACTACAAACACTAAACAGGTACTAACAAGATACCACTACAATACTACAGTACCAGGATACTAACAAGATACCACTACAACACTACAGGATACTAACAAGATACCACTACAATACTACAGGATACTAACAAGATACCACTACAACACTACAGTATTAGGATACTAACAAGATACCACTACAACACTACAGTATTAGGATACTAACAAGATACCACTACAATACTACAGTACCAGGATACTAACAAGATACCACTACAATACTACAGGATACTAACAAGATACCACTACAACACTACAGTACCAGGATACTAACAATATTCCACTACAATACTACAGTACCAGGATACTAACAATATTCCACTACAATACTACAGTACCAGGATACTAACAAGATACCACTACAACACTACAGTACCAGGATACTAACAAGATACCACTACAATACTACAGTACCAGGATACTAACAAGATACCACTACAACACTACAGGATACTAACAAGATACCACTACAACACTACAGTACCAGGATACTAACAAGATACCACTACAATACTACAGGATACTAACAAGATACCACTACAATACTACAGTACCAGGATACTAACAAGATACCACTACAACACTACAGTATTAGGATACTAACAAGACACCACTACAATACTACAGGATACTAACAAGATACCACTACAATACTACAGTACCAGGATACTAACAATATTCCACTACAATACTACAGTACCAGGATTACTATACAACAGTACCACTACAACACTACAGTACCAGGATACTAACAAGATACCACTACATACTACAGTACCAGATCCCTAACACAGATACCACTACAACACTACATGATACTAACAAGATACCACTACAACACTACAGTACCAGGATACTAACAAGATACCACTACAATACTACAGGATACTAACACTATTCCACTACAATACTACAGTACCAGGATACTAACAAGATACCACTCCACTACAGTACCAGGATACTAACAAGATACCACTACAATACTACAGGATATTAACAAGATACCGCTAGAATACTACAGGATACTAAAAACAGAAGTCACACTTGTATTTCCTTACTAGCACTAACTTTGCTGACAGCTGCTATATTGAGGAAAGGTTTTACTTACTATGACTGAGATATATGGTTGTCTCACCTAGCTACCTTAAGAAAATTGCTCCGGATAAGAGCGTCTGCTAAATGACTAAAATCCTAAATGTAAATTGACATCACCCACGTGTAGGCTAATTCTTTACCCGCCTGCCAAAGAGTGTGTCCTCCAGATCAGAAAACAACAGGACTGTTGTTGTGTGAAGCCAGACATGTACCGTGACTATCGTCCCAGTCAGCTCTAGTCTCCACTGTGAGCCATGCGTCTCTCTCCGTCTTAGAGACAGGAAGCACCTACCTACTTCTCAGAACAGCAGGAAGTGTCTGTGTTACGGCTAGTGGCGCTACATCCTTTTTAAAAGGTGCATAGTGTTGCAGTGAAACGTTAGTCTTAGATCAAGCTCTACTCATCATTAGCTGCCTTTACAAGAGCTGACATCCGTTTGGAGTGAAGTATCAGCAGATTGAGGCACTATGTACTTCTTTATTTTCTGAGAAAGTTCATCCCAGAAATGCTGCCTCATTGAAAATAAGAATTGCAACCCACAATCATTGGATTCTCACAAATCCTTGAAATGCCAACCAAGGTGCCAATCATAGGCTCAGGATTTTCAGGTAGGTCATTCTCATGGTGAGAATCTACCAAAGCATTTGAACACAGTCAGTCAGTCACCCCTGTGGTAAAGGGGTGTTGTTGTCAGTGGGCAGGATGTGCCAACTCTACTAGTCCCAGGTGGGCAGGAAGTCAGCCAGCAGGCACCAGGGCCCCACAATGACTGCCTGCATCCCAAATAGCACCCTATTCCCTTTATAGTGCACTACTTTTGACCAGGGCCCATAGGAAATACAGGGACTAGGGTGCCATTTATAGGTAACAATAGGCTTCCATTTGGGAAGCCACCTGTGATAAGAGACATTAATTCTATCTGCCAGATGGTGAACAGCAGCACAACAGGCAGCAGGTAGCTTAGTGGTTAAGACGTTTACATTTACATTTTAGTCATTTAGCAGACGCTCTTATCCAGAGCGACTTACAGTTAAGTGAGTGCATACATTTTTCATACTGAGCGTTGTGCTGGTTCTAATCCCCGAGCCAACTAGGTGAAAAATCTGTCGATGTGCCCTTGAGCAAGGCACTTAACCCTAATTGCTCCTGTAAGTCGCTCTGGATAAGAGCATCCGCTAAATGACAAAAAAACAAACAAAAAAAACAGAACCAGGCTCTGATTCACTAGAAATACCACTCTACTTTATCACATATTAAAACACCTCAATACTTAACATTAGCATAGGTAACATTATTCCCTCCCATAGACAACATTATGCAAATGTTGCTTGACAAATGGTCAACCAGTTGCATTTATTTTACTTGTGCATGCTGCAACAACTGAGGAATGTATTTTTTCCACACATGTGACCCACATGCTGCAGCTGTGACACGTGACGTTTTCTTGTTTTTCACAGTGGAAGTCAAATGGCTTTCTGAGAGAGAGAATGAAGTCAGTGGGCTTCTGAGAGAGCCAGGGTTGACAAGATATATGACATCAAACAGTGGAAGAGCTCCAGCTCCTCCTTAATGCCAATCACTCTGTGTAGCTAAAGGACCAAGTCAGTGTCCCAAATGCCACTCTATTCCCTATAGTGCAATACTGGACCCGGATACAAAAGTAGTGCACTATATTGGAATAGGGTGCTATCTGAGACGCACCCTAAATCCCCCCAGCAGGATAAATGTATAATGATGAGCCCTCCAACCTCTCTATTAACCCCCAGGGAAGGAGAAGTATACGGAGGTTCCTCTTAGTGAAAGTAACGCCCAACACAACGTCTTACTCCCCCACCACGTCAAATAATCTCCTTAAAAAAAGGAGGCTCATAGATTACAATTGCTAATTGAGTTGAAGGAATCTTAGAGGAGAGACTGGGGTTCTTTGTCTAAATCTAGAAGGCTCACGGCCCTCTACTACAGCTCTTCATTCCACTGTTGTAAACATTCTACTACAGCTCTTCATTCCACTGTTGTAAACATTCTACTACAGCTCTTAATTCCACTGTTGTAAACATTCTACTACAGCTCTTCATTCCACTGTTGTAAACATTCTACTACAGCTCTTAATTCCACTGTTGTAAACATTCTACTACAGCTCTTCATTCCACTGTTCTAAACATTCTACTACAGCTCTTAATTCCACTGTTCTAAACATTCTACTACAGCTCTTAATTCCACTGTTGTAAACATTCTACTACAGCTCTTCATTCCACTGTTGTAAACATTCTACTACAGCTCTTCATTCCACTGTTCTAAACATTCTACTACAGCTCTTAATTCCACTGTTGTAAACATTCTACTACAGCTCTTCATTCCACTGTTGTAAACATTCTACTACAGCTCTTAATTCCACTGTTGTAAACATTCTACTACAGCTCTTAATTCCACTGTTGTAAACATTCTACTACAGCTCTTAATTCCACTGTTGTAAACATTCTACTACAGCTCTTAATTCCACTGTTGTAAACATTCTACTACAGCTCTTAATTCCACTGTTGTAAACATTCTACTACAGCTCTTAATTCCACTGTTGTAAACATTCTACTACAGCTCTTAATTCCACTGTTGTAAACATTCTACTACAGCTCTTAATTCCACTGTTGTAAACATCTACTACAGCTCTTAATTCCACTGTTGTAAACATTCTACTACAGCTCTTAATTCCACTGTTGTAAACATTCTACTACAGCTCTTAATTCCACTGTTGTAAACATTCTACTACAGCTCTTAATTCCACTGTTGTAAACATTCTACTACAGCTCTTAATTCCACTGTTGTAAACATTCTACTACAGCTCTTAATTCCACTGTTGTAAACATTTACAGCTTAATTCCACTGTTGTAAACATTCTACTATAGCTCTTAATTCCACTGTTGTAAACATTCTACTACAGCTCTTAATTCCACTGTTGTAAACATTCTACTATAGCTCTTAATTCCACTGTTGTAAACATTCTACTACAGCTCTTAATTCCACTGTTGTAAACATTCTATTACTGCTCTTAATTCCACTGTTCTAAACATTCTCCAAGTCATGAGTCACCACTATAAATAGGAACCAAGATCAAATGTTCAGATAAATCTAATGATGTTTAATACCAAGCTATGTTAGGATGGTTTCAGAGGGCACAGCACTAGTTAAGGCAAACAGTGGTGACATTCTGTAAAGCCTAGTGAATTCAGTCATATTCCCTCAACTGATAGAGACTTGTGAAGAGTAAAACAAGTTCAGAGACCCCTACAGTGCATTATATTCCTAGATATTCTAAAGCAGTGGTCACCAACCGGACTGGTCGATCTTCAAGGCATTCCTAGTCGATCACCAAACATTTCTGTAGAAAAGCCGATGATAAAGGCATAAAGGTTTGCGCTCCTTTTTAAAATTTTCTCGAAGATCTATGGCTAAATCGAGTGAGCCTACTGCGCTGGCCAATCGGATAGCTCAAATCGCTGTGCATACCTACAGCTTCCACGACCCCGGCCACAGCAAAGTTTGATACTAGCCTACGTGAGATAACTTTTAAAACCACGTTACTGTGGGCTGTCAGGTTACGTTACTGTGGGCTGTCAGGTTAGGTAACTGTGGGCTGTCAGGTTAGATAACTGTGGGCTGTCAGGTTAGGTTACTGTGGGCTGTCAGGTTAGGTTACTGTGGGCTGTCAGGTTAGGTTACTGTGGGCTGTCAGGTTAGGTTACTGTGGGTTGTCAGGTTAGGTTACTGTGAGCTGTCAGGTTAGGTAACTGTGGGTTGTCAGGTTAGGTTACTGTGAGCTGTCAGGTTAGGTAACTGTGGGTTGTCAGGTTAGGTTACTGTGGGCTGTCAGGTTAGGTTACTGTGGGCTGTCAGGTTATGTTACTGTGAGCTGTCAGGTTAGGTAACTGTGGGCTGTCAGGTTAGGTTACTGTGGGCTGACAGATTAGGCTACTGTGGGCTGTCAGCTTAGGTTACTGTGGGCTGTCAGCCTAGGTTACTGTGGGCTGTCAGCTTAGGTTACTGTGGGCTGTCAGGTTAGGTTACTGTGGGCTGTCAGGTTAGGTTAGGTTACTGTGGGCTGTCAGGTTAGGCTAGGTTACTGTGGGCTGACAGGTTAGTTAGGTTACTGTGGGCTGTCAGGTTAGGTTACTGTGGGCTGTCAGGTTAGGTTACTGTGAGCTGTCAGGTTAGGTTACTGTGAGCTGTCATGTTAGGTTACTGTGGGCTGTCAGGTTAGGTTACTATGGGCTGTCATGTTAGGTTACTGTGGGCTGTCTGGTTAGATTACTGTGGGCTGCACAGGAGGTTGGTGGCACCTTAATTGGGGAGAACGGGCTTGTGGTAATGACTGGAACGTAGTCAGTGGAATGGTATCAAATACATGAAACACATGGTTTCCAGGTGTTTGATGCCATTCCATTTGCTACGTTCCGGACATTATTATGAGCCGTTCAGCAGCCTCCGCTAGTGGGCTGTCATGTTAGGTTACTGTGGTGGGCTGTCATGTTAGGTTACTGTGGGCTGTCATGTTAGGTTACTGTGGGCTGTCATGTTAGGTTACTGTGGGCTGTCATGTTAGGTTACTGTGGGCTGTCAGGTTAGGTTACTGTGGGCTGTCATGTTAGGTTACTGTGGGCTGTCATGTTAGGTTACCCTGGCACACACACACCGGCACAAACACACCAGTAAACTTGCTGGTCAGGTGTGGGCAGCCTGCTCCTCAGATGTGACAGTATAATGACAGACAACCGTGTTTGGAACAATGATCCATCTCCTCTAAAGCCATTTTTACATCATGGACCTTTTTCTGAGTCTCTGTATGACGATCTATGATGCTCTATGGCGCTCTGTGATGCACTAAAGGAGTCAATAGATTGGCGGACATTCAACAAACCTGATCTAACAAAGTGGATATTCATCATTTTATTGTGTTAATATTTCCTTTTTTATTTAGCAAATATTTGTCTTAATTTTTAACTCTGCGTTGTTGGGAATGGGCTCGTAAGTAAGCATTTCACTGTAAAGTCTACAGTCGTGGTCAAAAGTTTTGAGAATGACAAGTATTGGTCTTAACAAAGTTTCCTGCTTCAGTGTTTTTAGATATTTTTGTCAGATGTTACTATGGTATACTGAAGTATAATTACAAGCATTCCATAAGTGTCAAAGGCTTTTATTGACAATTACATAAAGTTTATGCAAAGAGTCAATATTTGCAGTGTTGACCCTTTTTCAAGACCTCTGCAATCTGCCCTGGCATGCTATCAATTAACTTCTGGGCCACATCCTGACTGATGGCAGCCCATTCTTGCATAATCAATGCTTGGAGTTTTTCAGAATTTGTGGGTTTTTGCTTGTCCACCCGCCTCTTGAGGATTGACCACAAGTTCTCAATGGGATTAAGGTCTGGGGAATTTCCTGACCATGTACTCAAAATGTCGATGTTTTGTTCCCCGAGCCACTTAGTTATCACTTTTGCCTTATGGCAAGGTGCTCCATCATGCTGGAAAAGGCATTGTTCGTCACCAAACTGTTCTTGGATGGTTGGGAGAAGTTGCTCTCGGAGGATGTGTTGGTACCATTCTTTATTCATGGCTGTGTTCTTAGGCAAAATTGTGAGTGAGCCCACTCCCTTGGCTGAGAAGCAACCCCACACATGAATGATCTCAGGATGCTTTACTGTTGGCATGAGACAGGACTGATGGTAGCGCTCACCTTGTCTTCTCCGGACAAGCTTTTTTCCGGATGCCCCAAACAATCGGAAAGGGGATTCAGAGAAAATTACTTTACCCCAGTCCTCAGCAGTCCAATCCCTGTACCTTTTGCAGAATATCAGTCTGTCCCTGATGTTTTTCCTGGAGAGAAGTGGCTTCCTCGCTGCCCTTCTTGACACCAGGCCATCCTCCAAAAGTCTTCGCCTCACTGTGCGTGCAGATGCACTCACACCTGCCTGCTGCCATTCCTGAGCAAGCTCTGCACTGGTGGTGCCCCGATCCCGCAGCTGAATCAACTTTTGAAGCCTTCTTCAAAACAATTGAACCTCTTTCCTTGAAGTTCTTGATGATCCGATAAATGGTTGATTTAGGTGCAATCTTACTAGCAGCAATATCCTTGCCTGTGAAGCCCTTTTTGTGCAAAGCAATGATGACGGCACGTGTTTCCTTGCAGGTTACCATGGTTAACAGAGGAACAACAATGATTTCAAGCGCCACCCTCCTTTTAAAGCTTCCAGTCTGTTATTCTAACTCAATCAGCATGAAAGAGTGATCTCCAGCCTTGTCCTTGTCAACACTCTCACCTGTGTTAACGACAGAATCACTGACATGATGTCAGCTGGTCCTTTTGTGGCAGGGCTGAAATGCAGTGGAAATGTTTTTTGGGGATTAAGTTCATTTTCATGGCAAAGAGGGACTGCAATTAATTGCAATTCATCTGATCACTCTTCATAACATTCTGGAGTTAATGCAAATTGCCATCATAAAAACTGAGGCAGCAGACTTTGTGCAAATTAATATTTGTGTCATTCTCAAAACTTGTGACCACGACTGTACACCTGTTGGGAATGGGCTTGTAAGTAAGCGTTTCACTGTGAAGTCTACACCTGTTGTATTCGGCGCATGTGACCAATAAAAAATGTGTTTTGATTTATACTCAAGATTTTTACCTCAACATACTGTGAAATTACACAAACAATAGCCTAAATGCTAATTTTGCTGGGGGGGGCAATGAGGAGACCTGGGATCTTTCCCTACGGCCTTTCCCCCCACTCGTTTCCATGGCAATTCCATGGTTCAGACTGCACTGCTTACCTCAGCAAGCCATTGATCTCTGGAATAGCAGCCATAGTGTGCGTCCCAAATGTTACCCTATATAGTGCACTACTTTTTGACCAGAGCCCTGGTCAAAAAGTAGTGCACTATATAGGGAATAGGGTACTATTTGTGATGCAGACATTCTGCCGGTCTTACTCTAAAATCACTGCCTCTTTACTATGATGGTTAAGAGCTAGAGAAATCAATACCCTCTGGAGGGAGCGCCAAAGTAAGGAGTGAATAGTACTTCTCCAGTGCTGCATTTTTACCCACAGAGTGAATTACATGCTGACCACACCGCCCGCATCGCGTACGTGAGCGTTGCAAAATAAGTTTACACATACAGTACCAGTCAAAAGTTTGGACACACCTACTCATTCAAGGTTTTTTTTTTATTTTCATTTTTTTATTCTACATTGTAGAATAATAGTGAAGACATCAAAACTATGAAATAACACATATGGAATCATGTAGTAACCAAAAAAGCGTTAAACAAATCAAAATATATTTTATATTTGAGATTCTTCAAAGTAGCCACCCCTTTGCCTTGATGACAGCTTTGCACACTCTTGGCATTCACTCAACCAGCTTCACCTGGAATGCTTTTCCAACAGTCTTGAAGGAGTTCCCATATATGCTGAGCACTTGTTGGCTGCTTTTCCTTCACTCTGCGGTCCGACTCATCC
>LR778269.1:45897304-45962304 GCA_902810595.1 Coregonus sp. 'balchen' | reverse complement strand
AGTAAAGGGTCTGAATACTTATGTAAAATGTGATATTTCAGTTTTTTATATTTTTATAAATTAGCAAACATTTCTAAAAACCTGTTTTTGCTTTGTCATTAAGGGGTAGTATGTAGATTGAATCCATTTTAGAATAAGGCTGTAACGGAACAAAATGTGGAAAACGTCAAGGGGTCTGAATACTTTCCCAAGGCACTGTCTGTATATACAGTACCAGTCAAAAGTACTGTATGTATTTGGGACGCACCCTGGGAGCCCCTAATCTGCCTCCAACAGGAGAACCTCCTCATGTTTGATTAGACGAGTCACAATTAGCTACTCTGTGAAATACTGTATATGCAGTACCAGTCAAAAGTTTGGACACCTACTCATTCAAGGGTTTTTCTTTATTTTTAATATTTTCTACATTGTAGAATAATAGTGAAGACATCAAAACTATTAAATAACACATATGGAATCATGTAGTAACCAAAAAAGTGTTAAACAAATCAAAATATATGTCATATTTGAGATTCTTCAAAGTAGCCACCCTTTGCCTTGATGACAGCTTTGCACACTCTTGGCATTCTCTCAACCAGCTTCATGAGGTAGTCACCTGGAATGCATTTCAATTAACAGGTGCGCCTTCTTAAAAGTTAATTTGTGGAATTTCTTTCCTTCTTAATGCGTTTGAGCCAATCAGTTGTGCTGTGACAAGGTAGGGGTGGTATACAGAAGATAGCCCTATTTGGTAAAAGACCAAGTCCATATTATGGTAAGAACAGCTCAAATAAGCAAAGAGAAACGACAGTCTATCATTACTTTAAGACATGAAGGTCAGTCAATGCGGAACATGTCAAGAACTTTGAAAGTTTCTTAAAGTGCAGTCGCAAAAACCATCAAGCTCTATGATGAAACTGGCTCTCATGAGGACCGCCACAGGAAAGGAAGACCCAGAGTTACACCTTTTGGCTCCAACCGCTGTGTCTTTGTGAGAAGCAGAGTAGGTGATTTGATGATCTCCGCATGGAGGAGGTGGTGTTATGGTGTGGGGGTGCTTTGCTGGTGACCACTGTCTGTGATTTAATTAGAATTCAAGGCACACTTAACCAGCATGGCTACCACAGCATTCTGCAGCGATACACCATCCCATCTGGTTTGCCCTTAGCGGGACTATCATTTGTTTTTCAACAGGACAATGACACAACACACCTCCAGGCTGTGTAAGGGCTATTTTACCAAGAAGGAGAGTGATGGAGTGCTGCATCAGATGACCTGGCCTCCACAATCCCCCGACCTCAACCAAATTGAGATGGTTTGGGATGAGTCGGACCGCAGAGTGAAGGAAAAGCAGCCAACCAGTGCTCAGCATATGTGGGAACTCCTTCAAGACGGTTGGAAAAGCATTCCAGGTGAAGCTGGTTGAGAGAATACCAAGAGTATGCAAAACTGTCATCAAGGCAAAGGGTGGCTATTTGAAGAATCTCAAATATAAAATATATTTTGATTTGATTAACCTCTACGGGATCGGTGTCCCGTATACGGGAAGGTTGAGCTAACGTGCGCTAATGTGATGACTGTTGTAAGTAACAGCAAACTTTCCAGGACATAGACATGTCTTATATGGGCAGAAAGCTTAAATTATTATTAATCTAACTGCACTGTCCAATTTACAGTAGCTTTTTACAGTGAAAAAATACCATGCTATTGTTTGAGGAGAGTGCACAACAACAAAAAACGTATCACGGCAATTGGTTTGACACATTCACCTCTGAAGGTAAATAATGTACTTACATTCAGTAATCTTGCTCTGATTTGTCATCCTTAGGCTCCCAGAGATAAAATGTAGCATAGTTTTGTTTGATAAAATCCCTTTTTATATTCAAATGTAGGAACTGGGTTCTACAGTTTGAACCCTTGCTGTCTCTGGCTCCACACCCACCCCGCCCAGCCATCTAGATGTGTGAAAGTTAGTGTATAAGCTAATGATCCATCATGTATGACATTCCTGGGAGTGTGTAAACTTACATTTTGTATTACCATATAATTTTTGTATGTTCTCTATAGTTATGTACTTGAAAATGTATCAATTGACCAATTCGGCACATTTGGGCAGACTTGATACACAATAGTCCAGTATTGTAATGCGTCACTGGATCAATGTGAAACTTTGCACACACACTGCTGCCATCTAGTGCCCAAAATCTAAATTGCGCCTAAACTGCAATATTATATTGTGGCCTTTCTCTTGCATTTCAAAGATGATGGGAGAAAAATAAAATAGAAAACGCATGTTTTTTTGTTTGTATTATCTTTTACCAGATCTAATGTGTTATATTCTCCTACATTAATTTCACATTCCCACAAACTTCAAAGTGTTTCCTTTCAAATGGTATTAAGAATATGCATATCCTTGCTTCAGGTCCTGAGCTACAGGCAGTTAGATTTGGGTATGTCATTTTAGGCAAAAATTGAAAAAAGGGTTCTGATCCTTAAAAGGTTAAAACTTTTGGGGTTACTACATGATTCCATGCGTTATTTCATAGTTTTGATGTCTTCACTATTATTCCACAATGTAGAAAATAGTACAAATAAAGAAAAACCCTTGAATGAGTAGGTGTTTTAAAACGTTTGACAGAGAGAGAGAGAGAGAGAGAGAGAGAGAGAGAGAACACACACACACACACACACACACACACACACACACCAACTAACTACATGGCCAAAAGTACGTGGACACCTGCTCGTCGAACGTCTCATTCCAAAATTATGGGTATTAATATGGAGTTTTTCCCACATTTGCTGCTATTACGTTTCCACTTCACAATAACAGCACATACAGTTGACCGGGGCCTAGCAGGGAACACGCTATAGTGGCATCCATGAATTGACGAGCTCATAAGGCCATTTTGCAAGTTTGGAATGCAGTGCTGCATCAGCCTGGCGAAATGACACTAATTTGAAGGGTTCCATGTTTGAAGAGCCAACACTTAGCCAAATACATTTAAATTCAGATTTTCACAATTCCTGACATTTAATCCTAGTAAAAATTCACTGTTTTAGGTCAGTTAGGATCACAACTTTATTTTAAGAATGTGAAATGTCAGAATAATAGTAGAGAGAATTATTTATTTTAGCTTTTATTTCTTTCATCACATTCCCAGTGGGTCAGAAGTTTACATACATTAATTTAGTATTTAGTAGTATTTAGTAGGTAGCGTTGCCTTTAAATTGTTGAACGTGGGTCAAACGTTTTGGGTAGCCTTCCACAAGCTTCCCAAAATAAGTTGGGTGAATTTTGGCCCATTCCTCCTGACTGGTGTAACTGAGTCAGGTTTGTAGGCCTCCTTGCTCGCACACACTTTTTCAGTTCTGCCCACACATTTTCAATAGGATTGAGGTCAGGGCTTTGTGATGGCCAATCCAATACCTTGACGTTGTTGTCCTTAAACCATTTTGCCACAACTTTGGAAGTATGCTTGTGGTCATTGTCCATTTGGAAGAACCATTCGCGACCAAGCTTTAACTTCCTGACTGATGTCTTGAGATGTTGCTTCAATATATCCACATAATTTTCCTTCCTCATGATGCCATCTATTTTGTGAAGTGCACCAGTCTCTCCTGCAGCAAAGCACCCCCACAGCATGATGCTGCCACCCCCGTGCTTCACGGTTGGGATGATGTTCTTTGGCATGCAAGCAACCCCCTTTTTCCTCCAAACATAACAATGGTCATTATGGGAAAACAGTTCTATTTTTGTTTTATCAGACCAGAGTACATTTCTCCAAAAGGTACGATCTTTGTCCCCATGTGCAGTTGCAAACCGTAGTCTGGCTTTTTTATGGCGGTTTTGGAGCAGTGGCTTATTCCTTGTTGAGCGGCCTTTCAGGTTATGTTGATATAGGACTCGTTTTACTGTGGATATAGATACTTTTGTACCTGTTTCCTCCAGCATCTTCACAAGGTCCTTTGCTGTTGTTCTGGGATTGATTTGCACTTCTCACACCAAAGTACGTTCATCTCTAGGAGACAGAACGCGTCTCTTTCCTGAGTGTTGTGACGGCTGCATGGTCCCATGGTGTTTATACTTGCGTACTATTGTTTGTACAGATGAACGTGGTACCTTCAGGCGTTCGGAAATTGCTCCCAAGGATGAACCAGACTTGTGGAGGTCTACAAAATAAAGTCTGAGGTCTTGGCTGATTTCTTTTGATTTTCCCATGATGTCAAGCAAAGAGGCACTGAGTTTGAAGGTAGGCCTTGAAATACATCCACAGGTACACCTCCAATTGACTCAAATGATGTCAATTAGCCTATCAGAAGCTTCTAAAGCCATGACATCGTTTTCTGGAATTTTCCAAGCTGTTTAAAGGCACAGCCAACTTAGTATATGTAAACTTCTGACCCACTGGAATTGTGATAAAGTGAATTATAAGTGAAATAATCGGTCTGTAAACAATTGTTGGAAAAATTACTTGTGTCATGCACAAAGTAGATGTCCTAACCGAGTTGCCAAAACTATAGTTTGCTCACAAGAAATTTGTGGAGTGGTTGAAAAACGAGTTTTAATGACTCCAACCTAAGTGTATGTAAACTTCCGACTTCAACTGTAGATTAGTTTCTATAAAAAGGAACCACCACCATCCTTCCATGTCTTTGGTTAAGATCCCTGACAGTGAAATTGATTCTGTGACTGATCTTAGAGCAGTCTCTCACACCCACTGTCTGTGGTTAAGACATGACCACACCCCTTCTGTCTGTGGTTAAGACATGACCACACCCCTTCTGTCTGTGGTTAAAACATGACCACACCCCTTCTGTCTGTGGTTAAAACATGATCACACCCCTTCTGTCTGTGGTTAAGACATGACCACACCCCTTCTGTCTGTGGTTAAGACATGACCACACCCCTTCTGTCTGTGGTTAAAACATGACCACACCCCTTCTGTCTGTGGTTAAAACATGACCACACCCCTTCTGTCTGTGGTTAAAACATGACCACACCCCTTCTGTCTGTGGTTAAAACATGATCACACCCCTTCTGTCTGTGGTTAAAACATGATCACACCCCTTCTGTCTGTGGTTAAAACATGATCACACCCCTTCTGTCTGTGGTTAAAACATGATCACACCCCTTCTGTCTGTGGTTAAAACATGACCACACCCCTTCTGTCTGTGGTTAAAACATGATCACACCCCTTCTGTCTGTGGTTAAAACATGACCACACCCCTTCTGTCTGTGGTTAAAACATGACCACACCCCTTCTGTCTGTGGTTAAAACATGATCACACCCCTTCTGTCTGTGGTTAAAACATGATCACACCCCTTCTGTCTGTGGTTAAAACATGACCACACCCCTTCTGTCTGTGGTTAAAACATGACCACACCCCTTCTGTCTGTGGTTAAAACATGACCACACCCCTTCTGTCTGTGGTTAAAACATGATCACACCCCTTCTGTCTGTGGTTAAAACATGACCACACCCCTTCTGTCTGTGGTTAAAACATGATCACACCCCTTCTGTCTGTGGTTAAAACATGACCACACCCACTCTGTCTGTGGTTAAAACATGATCACACCCCTTCTGTCTGTGGTTAAAACATGATCACACCCCTTCTGTCTGTGGTTAAAACATGACCACACCCCTTCTGTCTGTGGTTAAAACATGACCACACCCCTTCTGTCTGTGGTTAAGACATGATCACACCCCTTCTGTCTGTGGTTAAAACATGACCACACCCCTTCTGTCTGTGGTTAAAACATGATCACACCCCTTCTGTCTGTGGTTAAAACATGATCACACCCACTGTCTGTGGTTAAAAACATGATCACACCCCTTCTGTCTGTGGTTAAAACATGATCACACCCCTTCTGTCTGTGGTTAAAACATGACCACACCCCTTCTGTCTGTGGTTAAAACATGATCACACCCCTTCTGTCTGTGGTTAAAACATGACCACACCCTTCTGTCTGTGGTTAAAACATGATCACACCCACTGTCTGTGGTTAAAACATGACCACACCCCTTCTGTCTGTGGTTAAAACATGATCACACCCCTTCTGTCTGTGGTTAAAACATGACCACACCCCTTCTGTCTGTGGTTAAAACATGATCACACCCCTTCTGTCTGTGGTTAAAACATGATCACACCCCTTCTGTCTGTGGTTAAAACATGATCACACCCCTTCTGTCTGTGGTTAAAACATGATCACACCCCTTCTGTCTGTGGTTAAAACATGATCACACCCCTTCTGTCTGTGGTTAAAACATGATCACACCCACTGTCTGTGGTTAAAACATGATCACACCCACTGTCTGTGGTTAAAACATGATCACACCCCTTCTGTCTGTGGTTAAAACATGATCACACCCCTTCTGTCTGTGGTTAAAACATGATCACACCCCTTCTGTCTGTGGTTAAAACATGATCACACCCCTTCTGTCTGTGGTTAAAACATGATCACACCCCTTCTGTCTGTGGTTAAGACATGATCACACCCACTCTGTCTGTGGTTAAAACATGAGCACACCCACTGTCTGTGGTTAAAACATGATCACACCCCTTCTGTCTGTGGCTAAAATATGATCACACCCCTTCTGTCTGTGGTTAAGACATGATCACACCCCTTCTGTCTGTGGTTAAGACATGATCACACCCACTCTGTCTGTGGTTAAGACATGATCACACCCTTTAGTTTGACCCCCTCACATTAGCTTAGCAGCACACTCTCGCTTTCTACTACAAAAGGCTTTAGGCTGCATCCCAAATGGCACCCTATTGACCAGGGCCCAGGTCAAAAGTAGTGCACTATATCGGGTAGTGGGTGCTATTTGGGATACAGACACTGCTTCAAGACAGTGTTTAAATCCTGACTAAACAAATCTAAAAGTGTAAAGAACAGACATAAAAAAATATACATCTCTGAAAAGATCCGCAATTTATGTCTCAACATGTATTAAAATGGACGTGTTGTTTACCTTACTTGCTGAAGGGGACAAACTACTGTTCACATCTAATTCCTTTCTTTTTTTAACCCCCAAGGACACCTCCTTGTTGTGACATTATCTCTGTGGTGTATCTAATGTGCTAGATCACTCCAACTAACAATAGCAAGGTGGTGGGGGTGTTCTAAGCAGTTCCCATCCTGGCTACAACAGGAAATGAATGTCATGCATAACGAGGCGTGGAGAATTTCAAGGAAATGTACCCTCAAAGCTAAAATCTTTAAAGTGTCTTCCTGTAATTCAGAACCCACCAGTTTAAAGTATATGTAGATACAAAATAAAAGCCACATACAGTGGGGAAAAAAAGTATTTAGTCAGCCACCAATTGTGCAAGATGAGAGAGGCCTGTAATTTTCATCATAGGTACACGTCAACTATGACAGACAAATTGAGATTTTTTTCCCCAGAAAATCACATTGTAGGATTTTTTATGAATTTATTTGCAAATTATGGTGGAAAATAAGTATTTGGTCACCTACAAACAAGCAAGAGTTCTGGCTCTCACAGACCTGTAACTTCTTCTTTAAGAGGCTCCTCTGTCCTCCACTCGTTACCTGTATTAATGGCACCTGTTTGAACTTGTTATCAGTATAAAAGACACCTGTCCACAACCTCAAACAGTCACACTCCAAACTCCACTATGGCCAAGACCAAAGAGCTGTCAAAGGACACCAGAAACAAAATTGTAGACCTGCACCAGGCTGGGAAGACTGAATCTGCAATAGGTAAGCAGCTTGGTTTGAAGAAATCAACTGTGGGAGCAATTATTAGGAAATGGAAGACATACAAGACCACTGATAATCTCCCTCGATCTGGGGCTCCACGCAAGATCTCACCCCGTGGGGTCAAAATGATCACAAGAACGGTGAGCAAAAATCCCAGAACCACACGGGGGGACCTAGTGAATGACCTGCAGAGAGCTGGGACCAAAGTAACAAAGCCTACCATCAGTAACACACTACTGAAAGGTGCAGTGCCAGACGTGTCCCCCTGCTTAAGCCAGTACATGTCCAGGCCCGTATGAAGTTTGCTAGAGTGCATTTGGATGATCCAGAAGAGGATTGGGAGAATGTCATATGCCAGATGAAACCAAAATAGAACTTTTTGGTAAAAACTCAACTCGTCGTGTTTGGAGAACAAAGAATGCTGAGTTGCATCCAAAGAACACCATACCTACTGTGAAGCATGGGGGTGGAAACATCATGCTTTGGGGCTGTTTTTCTGCAAAGGGACCAGGACAACTGATCCGTGTAAAGGAAAGAATGAATGGGGCCATGTATCGTGAGATTTTGAGTGAAAACCTCCTTCCATCAGCAAGGGCATTGAAGATGAAACGTGGCTGGGTCTTTCAGCATGACAATGATCCCAAACACACCGCCCAGGCAACGAAGGAGTGGCTTCGTAAGAAGCATTTCAAGGTCCTGGAGTGGCCTAGCCAGTCTCCAGATCTCAACCCCATAGAAAATCTTTGGAGGGAGTTGAAAGTCCGTGTTGCCCAGCGACAGCCCCAAAACATCACTGCTCTAGAGGAGATCTGCATGGAGGAATGGGCCAAAATACCAGCAACAGTGTGTGAAAACCTTGTGAAGACTTACAGAAAACATTTGACCTGTGTCATTGCCAACAAAGGGTATATAACAAAGTATTGAGAAACTTTTGTTATTGACCAAATACTTATTTTCCACCATCATTTGCAAATAAATTCATTAAAAATCCTACAATGTGATTTTCTGGATTTTTTTCTTCTCATTTTGTCTGTCATAGTTGACATGTACCTATGATGAAAATTACAGGCCTCTCATCTTTTTAAGTGGGAGAACTTGCACAATTGGTGGCTGACTAAATACTTTTTTCCCCCACTGTATATAAATAACAAAAGCCACATGTATGAATATTTACTATACCGCCTAACATTTCCAGACGAGAATATCCAAAGACAATAACATTTACACAGAGAATATCCAAAGACAATAACATTTACACAGAGAATATCCAAAGACAATAACATTTCCACAGAGAACAGCCTACCTGTTTAAAAGACCACAACAGAAACACTCATTGATTGCCTTCTATTATTCATATCCTGAGAATGCAACCCTGCATAGCAACATCCAATCTCTTTTCTTTTTTTAGTATCACACTAGTAAAGTGGTTATTGAATTGGTCATTCATTATTCATTATAGACACTGGACAGGACTAAGCTTCTAGCATCAAACTCACTGTCAGGCAGGCATTTACAGTCAGGCAGAGCCATCTCTCCTCCCTGACTCTCACTGTGCCTGCCTCCCAAATGGTACCCTAGTCCCTATTTAGTGCACAACCAGGACCCTGGTAGTGCACTAAATAGAGAATAGGGTGGCATTTGGGACGCACCCTGGGAGCCCCTAATCTGCCTCCAACAGGAGAACCTCCTCATGTTTGATTAGACGAGTCACAATTAGCTACTCTGTGAAATACTGTATATACACTACCGGTCAAAAGTTTTAGAACACCTACTCATTCAAGGGTTTTTCTATATATTTTTTACTATTTTCTACATTGTAGAATAAAAGTGAAGACATCAAAACTATGAAATAACACATCATGTACTACAATCATATAGTAACCAAAAAACGGTTAAACCAATCAAAATATATTTGAGATTTTTCAAATAGCAACCCTTTGCCTTGATGACAGCTTTGCACACTCTTGGCATTCTCTCAACCAACTTCATGAGGTAGTCACCTAGAATGCATTTCAATTAACAGGTGTGCCTTCTTAAAAGCTCATTTGTGGAATTTCTTTCCTTCTTAATGCATTTCAGCCAATCAGTTGTGTTGTGACAAGGTATGGGCGGTATACAGAAGGTAGCCCTATTTGGTAAAACACCAAGTCCATATTACGGCAAGAACAGCTCAAATAAGCAAAGAGAAACGACAGTCCATCATTACTTTAAGACATGAAGGTCAGTCAATACGGAACATTTCAAGAACTTTGAACGTTTCTTTAAGTGCAGTCGCAAAAATCATCAAGCACTATGATGAACCTGCCTCTCATGAGGACCGCCACAGGAATGGAAGACACAGCATTACCTTTGCTGCAGAGGATAAGTTCATTAGCGTTACCAGCCTCAGAAATTGCAGCCCAAATAAATGCTTCACAGAGTTCAAGTAACAGACACATCTCAACATCAACTGTTCAGAGGAGACTGCGTGAATCAGGCCTTCATGGTCGAATTGCTGCAAAGAAACCACTACTAAAAGGACACCAATAAGAAGAAGAAGAGACCTGCTTGAGCCAAGAAACACGAGCAATGTCCTTTGGTCTGGAGTCCAAATTGGAAATTTTTGGTTCCAACCACCGTGTCTTTGTGAGATGCGGTGTGGGTGAACGGATGATCTCCGCATGTGTGGTTCCCACTGTAAAGCATGGAGGAGGAGGTGTTATGGTGTGGGGGTGCTTTGCTGGTGACACTGTCTGTGAATTATTTAGAATTCAAGGCACACTTAACCAGCATGGCTACCACAGCATTCTGCAGCGATACACCATCCCATCTGGTTTGCGCTTAGTGGGACTATCATTTGTTTTTCAACAGGACAATGACACAACACACCTCCAGGCTGTGTAAGGGCTATTTTACCAAGAAGGAGAGTGATGGAGTGCTGCATCAGATGACCTGGCCTCCACAATCTCCCGACCTCAACCAAAATTAAGATGGTTTGGGATGAGTCGGACCGCAGAGTGAAGGAAAAGCAGCCAACAATTGCTCAGCATATGTGGGAACTCCTTCAAGACTGTTGGAAAAGCATTCCAGGTGAAGCTGGTTGAGAGAATGCCAAGAGTGTGCAAAGCTGTCATCAAGGCAAAGGGTGGCTATTTGAAGAATCTCAAATATAAAATATATTTTGATTTGTTTAACACTTTTTTGGTTACTATATGATTCCATATGTGTTATTTCATAGTTTTGATGTCTTCACTATTATTATACAATGTAGAAAATAGCAAAAATAAAGAAAAATCCTTGAACGAGTAGGTGTTCTAAAACCTCTGACTGGTAGTGTAGCTGTGAAACATATTTTCCCTGGGGTTTCACATTCAAATGTCATTAAACTAATGAGCATGCACATCAAATATTTTGAGATGTTTAGCAAACCACAGTGATGATGACATTCTCTTTGAAGTCTGCCAGACGGTGTCCCGGTCCAGGACGAGTCACAACGCCACCACACACAAAAACGCTAGACATTTTGAGTTCTGTATTGAATTGATCTGCATCCCATTTTGCTAGAGTGAAAGGCCATTTTAGTTTAGAGGGGATCTTACTGACTGTATAGTATAATGTTACGTTTAGAGGGGATCTTACTGACTGTATAGAATAATGTTATGTTTAGAGGGGATCTTACTGACTGTATAGAATAATGTTATGTTTAGAGGGGATCTTACCTTTGAGAGACTCCAGCTCTTTCCTGTGAAAGAAAATAGGAACAACGGTTAGAAGCAGTCTTTTCACTAGTGTCACTGACTCTCTGTGCCAGTTCAGAGTCTTCGTAGCTTATTCCTTTACTGTCTATGAAGACTAAACTGCAGGACCAGAAATAATAATAAGACATTTAAAATTGTAACATGCTTTTCTTTTAATAACAAATGCAAAGTGCTGCTACAGTGAGTCCATAATTACATGATGCTCATTCTAAAGCTTCATTCAGATACAGCAGAGCTCAGCTCCTCTCTCTCTCTCTCTCTCTCCAGTCTATACCCTCAGCTGAACAATAACCTCCCATCATCTCTCCTCTCTCTCTCTCTACAGTCTATACCCGCTCTCCAGCTCTCCTCTCCACCAGGTATATGTTCAACCTAGCTCCTCTCTCTCCAGCTCTCCCTTTGTTACGACTACTGTACACACTGTCCCATACACACAATCAGACTGTATGCAGGATATTCAGACTAATGTACTGTACTCTTTCCCCTCCACAGGTCTGCCCTACCACACATATTCATCACTCACCTACCCTACAGTCTCCTGGGGCGGTTCATCACTCAGCTACCCTGCAGTCTCCTGGGGCGGTTCATCACTCACCTACCCTGCAGTCTCCTGGGGCGGGCAGAGACTGGCCTCTTCACAGTTTAATTTCAAATGCTGCTGCCAGTTTGTGTTTGTGGAATCTCTCTTGTTAATCACAAGTCAAACCCCAGCCAGCCACAAAGCTGTCAGCTAAGGAATGTTGCTGTTGAACTAAATAGAGAGATCTACCATAAAGCATTCTCCGACAACATCTAAAGCCTACGACTATCACAAATGTAATGTTAGTGTTGTTTTGCCTGAGGCGGTATGCTACTATGCTATGATACTGAGGAAACCATCTGGACACAGCACAGTGGTGCATCAAGTGGTGAACCGCTTTTTATATCAGACAATCATTAAGGGATACAAAGTTGGGGGATGGTTGTCAAATTAGTAGCCAGGGCGAGTTACAACCATTTTCAATTGTGCATGTTATTATGTTGTAAAATTCAGAGGTTAGAGAGAACGGACCTCTTCTTCTTCTTGTAGTTCTCCAGCTGCAGGATCTGGTAGTGTCTGAAGCGCTGCTGCTCACACTGACCACACAGGTTCTCCAGGTACATCAGCCGGCTCTCCAGCTCCTCGAAGTCTGCCTCCAGGTGGGCTGTATGTAGCAGAGGAGGAGGGAACATGTTACATTTAGTCATTTTAGTCATCCAGAACGACTTACAGTAGCAATTATGGTTAAGTGCCTTGCTCAAGGGCACATCGGCAGATTTTTCACCTAGTCTGCTCGGGGATTCAAACCAGCAACCTTTCGGTTACTGGTCAAACGCTTTTTACCGCTAGGCTACCTGACGGAACTGTTGTCATGACAACATCATTGTGAAGCTGTATCTCACTGTTGCGTCTGTCCAACGGCTGCTGGGAGACTGTTGCGTCTGTCCAACGGCTGCTGGGAGACTGTTGCGTCTGTCCAACGGCTGCTGGGAGACTGTTGCGTCTGTCCAACGGCTGCTGGGAGACTGTTGCGTCTGTCCAACGGCTGCTGGGACACTGTTGCGTCTGTCCAACGGCTGCTGGGACACTGTTGCGTCTGTCCAACGGCTGCTGGGAGACTGTTGCGTCTGTCCAACGGCTGTTGGGAGACTGTTGCGTCTGTCCAACGGCTGCTGGGAGACTGTTGCGTCTGTCCAACGGCTGCTGGGAGACTGTTGCGTCTGTCCAACGGCTGCTGGGAGACTGTTGCGTCTGTCCAACGGCTGCTGGGAGACTGTTGCGTCTGTCCAACGGCTGCTGGGAGACTGTTGCGTCTGTCCAACGGCTGCTGGGAGACTGTTGCGTCTGTCCAACGGCTGCTGGGAGACTGTTGCGTCTGTCCAACGGCTGCTGGGACACTGTTGCGTCTGTCCAACAGCTGCTGGGAGACTGTTGCGTCTGTCCAACGGCTGCTGGGAGACTGTTGCGTCTGTCCAACGGCTGCTGGGAGACTGTTGCGTCTGTCCAACGGCTGCTGGGAGACTGTTGCGTCTGTCCAACGGCTGCTGGGAGACTGATGCCAGAGTCTGTATGACATTTTCATGTGAAAGATTCCAACAAAGGAAGGAACTATTATTTACAACTTAGCTAATGTACTACACTACTGAAACACCAGTGAACATACAGGGAAACTGTTTGTACTTGGAGCATTATCACTGTCCAAAGTCAAAGGGAAATGTGCCATATTTGAGGCATTATCAGTAACTCTATACAGTGCAGGAACAAATCTTACAAATGTAAATATTCCAGATAAAGTTAAAGATCCCCTGAATTCTACTCAATTTCATTCCATTCCTAAAACACATCTCTCAGTCTGTTCATAGGTGGAATTTCCCAAGTGCTCGCTAGAATTCACATCATGTGCAACTCATTGGCTGAGACAGGAGACACCCATTCTAGAATGAAAGAATGAGATTCCTCCGAGTTCTAAACAGTCCAACTACTATCTAACACGGATTACAGCACAACCAGCGATGAACAGTGAGTTAAAATAACCTCCAAATCTATGGGTTGTTTGCTCTAATATCCAGATTTTGGGATCAGCAGGTTTGGGCTCAGTCCCAAATAACACCGTATTCTCTATGTAGTGCACTACTTTTGTCCAGAGCCCTATGAGGAATAGGGAATAGGGTGCCACTTGTGCTG
Source organism: Coregonus sp. 'balchen' (assembly GCA_902810595.1). Classification (NCBI taxonomy): domain Eukaryota; kingdom Metazoa; phylum Chordata; class Actinopteri; order Salmoniformes; family Salmonidae; genus Coregonus; species Coregonus sp. 'balchen'. The sequence goes on along the minus strand of LR778269.1, from coordinate 45,948,152 downwards.
GGCAGGCTCACAGACATCTGGCGAATCAGCAGGAAATCAATGCCATTAGAACACACCTTATGGCCAGTGACAAATCACAGGGCACACTATAACAGAGACAGATTATGATCCTGATGAGCTCTCAGTCACTAACTACTCAAGGAAGGGTAGGAGGGTTCCAGTTACATGATCAGGGTACAATACTAGAAACTATTTAGAAAAGACCAATACATACTGGTATAGTCCGACGCATGGAATACTACAGAAAGTATCAAAGACTATTCTGTGCTGTATGGTATATGATGTAGAGGTAGTCCAAGCTACCTACGGAGGTGGCTTGGGAATCTGATTCTGAAGTCAGATTTGATGTCAGATCTGTCTCCTTACACTATAAAACGTGTGTTGTGTTTCAAACAAGCCGTGTGTAAAAAGGCTCCATCTTTTCCCGTTGTCTCTGTCGTTGCCTACCCACCTCCCCTTCACATTGTTGGCACTAGGAGCTGTTATTACCTCACTGCTAGCTGAAGCTCCACAGGTAACAGGCAGGCCGTGGCAGTCGGCGCCCTACAGTAGCACCGCTCTCTCAAGGTGAACACAGCGCAGCCCGTCATAAACACCTCAGACCTCAACCTACTCCACACAATGGTAACAAAAGCCCAAAATAAAGACTGCCATTGACATTCAGTAAAAGGATATGTGTAAGATCTTCAGCAGCCATTAGGGGGGAATTGTGACCGTTCCACAGAATACATTTCTCTCTACTAGAATATAATATGATCCACTGTGTTGACTGGTCCTAGAGGTTTCCTGGTGCAGTCTACGATACGTAGGCTACGTCCCGACTTTCCACCCTTTTCTCGAAGTGTGCACTTGGTGTAAGCATTGGCTGGAGAGTTTCCACCATTGTAAAATCCATACGAGAAAGAGTGCAAGTACACACTTCAGCAGAAGAGTGAAGAATCAAACCTGAGGCATTGTGATGGTGCACACTCACCGATGCGATTGGTGCATGTCTCCAGGTCTGTGAGGAAGCCTGGGATCTGCTGTAGTTGTTCTTGTAGTTCCACCACTGCTGCTCTTCTCTTCTCCCAGTGGGCAGACAGCATCACCACCTCTCCATCCACTGTCTGAGAGGGAGGGGGAGAGAGAGAGAGAAGAGAGAGAGAGAGAGAGAGAAGAGAGAAGAGAGAGAGAGAGAGAGAGAGAGAGAGAGAAGAGAAGACGAGAGAGAGAAGAGAGAGAATGTGAGATGATGGATAGATTGGTTGAAGAGGTTTGATGTTACCCATGTTTCTATGTATTCTTATTCTTGATGCAAAATTCAATGTGAGTATAATTAATACATTGTGCTACAGTTCATACATACCTCTCCAGCTTTCGCACAATCTTTAGCTTTTCTGTGGAGCATCACCCAGGTGTCTTCGTACCTTCAAAACACAATAAACTAATGAAACAAATACGGCCTTGTGTTTTCTTCCCTTTACACTATGCTACATGTATTCAGACCACTGAGTGTTTCAATGTATGCATCCCAAATGGCACCCTATTCCCTATGCTCTCATTTGGACGTATCCAATGAGAGCAACACCTACCGACTTAGCAGTTCCACTCCAGCAGAAAACTGTGGCAGATGTTCATCATGTCTGTTGAGAGACAGGAAATGAGTCATTAAGGGAAAGAGGCTATAAAGAGGAGAAAGGAGAAAGAGAACGTGGATGTAAATGAATGATTTCACAGGCATTCCTGGGCTATACTCATAAAGCCTCAGACTGGAAGTACTGATCAAGCATCAGGTCCTCTCTGTCAATATAGTCTTTATTCATTATGATCTAAAAGGCCAACCTGATATTAGATCATCACTCCAACTCTGAGACACTATGGATACAGACCCTGCTCTCCTTCCTTACCTCTGTTTCTTCTTTACTTTGACCTCCTTTGATTTATCACTCAGAGTCTTCATCCTGAAGTGAAATTATAAAGATGTGAGCAGGTTAAAAAAAAAATATATATATATATATATATATGGGACAGCCGTCACAGCAATGTAAATATTCATTGGATGACAGTAGACACGTTGGGTCTGTCCTAAATGGCACCACATTCCCTATATAATGCACTAATTTCTATTCTATAATATTCTACTGTATCTTAGTCCATGCTGCTCTGTCATTGCTTGTCCATATATGTATATATTCTTAAATTCGATTCCTTACTTAGATTTATGTGTATTGGGTATATGTTGTGAAATTGTTAGATATGATAAATTACTGCACTGTCGGAGGCTAGAAGCACAAGCATTTCGCTACACCCGCAATAAAATCTGCTAAACACGTGTATGTGACAAATACAATTTGATTTGATTTGAAGTAGTGCACTATATAGGGAATAGGTTGCCATAAATATTGCTTGAGACTTTTTCTGCTTCAGACCTCCGGCATCAGGCTCCAGTCCAGTATGTTCCGTCTCGCTCACTACCATCACATGATGGTCAGCTGAACGTAATCAACTTAGCTAGCTGTAGTTAGCTAGCTAACTGTATCAATAAGCTTTGGCAGCTTCTAAATTGAAATTCATGGTTTTCATTTACTGCCAGCCTGGGTGTCTTTTGCCAGTGTTTTGTGTTTAGTAGCTAGCTATGCAAAACTTGTTCGATGGTTTCGTCCCACACATAGTTACATCCAGCTAGATAGCCTTTCAACCATGCTGGCAGAGAGGGAGAAACTAACGTAGCTAACTAACTAATTAACGTAGCTAGTTTTTTAAAATGGCTAATACAGTAATGTCAGAACAGGCAGGGTCACAAGACATAGGGCCACGAATGAAGCATTAGCTATAAAAGTAACTTTAATACAAACCCCGTTGTGAAATCTTGCTGCACCGTCTGCAACCTCTCTTTGAAATTCTCAAACATCTTCCTGGTTTCTTCCAAGCAGCAAATACGTTGTTTGTCGTCGCATTAACTGTATTAGCTAGCTTCTTTGTGAGTATTCCTAAAGTGCCATGTCAATGTTCAGATTGTATGCATCTATAAGTAGCTATAAGCTAAAGTCGGATAGATGGCTGTAGTTTGGTCTTTGCTCAGCTGTTTTCCTGACTCAGTCAAGTGTCAACATGCAATCCGGTTGTTGAGCGGAATCACGGTTGCGCAGCATTCTTTCACATAGAAAACAGGAAGCCTTTCATTAGGCATCATTTTTTTTGTACATCAAAATGTTACAAAAACAAATGTCACAATATTTTGAGGAGAAAATTATTGTGAGTTTACATTAATATTTGTGTGTGTGTAGCATGGCTTCTAAAAACCGCTTTTGTATGAATTAACAGGTAACTTGATTAGAACGAACAACCCAGTAGGTGGCGACAAAAACCTTGTTTACGTCTGTGTATTTGCACTGATTGGTTGTTGAGAAGTTTACTGAATGAAGGGGGCGGTGCTTCATTCACCCTCGAAGTCATATAAAACCCCCCAGTTGTGTTTTTGCACACGGTCTGATCGGCCCGTGGGCTTGCAGCAGGACTTTTAAGTTTGAATGTTGGATTTCTGTAAGATAAGAAGAGCATCAATAGATTGAACTACTATAGGATAACTATTCCAAACATACAGAGAAACAAAAATGCTTTGCCATATAACGCTCCCGGACGCGGTGGTGATGGAGCTGGATGTTGATTCGAAGGCAAATGGAGAGGACTGCTTACACAAGGTACATTTATTAGAATTGAAATTGAACCATGCTAAATCTATTTTATTCCATGTTGTCAGTGTCTCTGTGTTGGGGTTGCAAATTAATGCAGTTTTAACCATTTTGATTTCTGTAAACATTTGGGGAATTTGAATAAAAGTAAACTTACTTGTAACAATGTAACAACAGTGTAGTACTTGTAACATTGTATTTAATTACCAGACTTGATGGGGTATTGACTTCTTTAGTGAAGTGGTTTTTTTCTATTGTTTTGACGCACAGGTCTGTCGGAAACTGGGAATAATAGAGGTGGATTACTTTGGGCTCCAGTTCAGCGGAAGCAAAGGGGAGAGTTTGTGGTTGAACCTGAGGAACAGGATCTCACAACAGATGGATAACCTGGCTCCCTGCAGACTGAAGCTCCGAGTCAAGTTCTTTGTAGAACCCCATCTCACCCTGCAAGAACAGACGAGGTATGTTTACTGTGCACTCTATAAGGGACCTATTTGGAGTAAGGCACTCTGCCTATTGTAGCTAATGGTACTGCAAACATTAGATGTAAAGGTAGTAGGTCATGTCTTTTTTAAATGCAATAAGATTACCAAAATGTAGTGACAGAACAGATTGGATCAGATAAAATCGAGTTACAACCCTGCTATTTCGGTCAACTTGTAATCTTTCAGCCCATAGAGTCAGGGGGATGTTTGACCCCCCCGTATGCAAACAGTGGCAGGAGACGCATCGGCAGCGAGTTAGTTACCCTGCATGCATTGAACTGTGTGATCAGCTAACTCTAGCGCTAACCTGTAATGTCTACCTACACCTGTTGTATTTGGCGCATGTGGCAAATACAATTTGATTTGATTTGATCAGCAAGCTGTAACGCTAACCTACATGTCCCTGGCCAGTCAATGTGCTCTATGGGCTTTGTTCCAGTGTATAACGTGTGTGTATAATGTGACTCAGGATTACGTCCCAAACGGCCCCCTTTTCTCTTTATAGCGCACTACTTTTGATAATATTCCTATGGGTGCAGTAGGGTTGTGTCCCGATCTCTCTATCCAAATCTCAAAGTGTGCACTTTGCACACTCCCCGGTGTTGAGCGATTAGTGCTTTTTGAGGTCTGTTAAAAAATTAAATAAAAGCACGGTTTCGATTATTTGGGATGAATGCTGTAACAACACAGAATAAAAGGTCCATTGGTGGTAGTGACTGCCCATTACTGCTGATCACCTATTATCCATTTATTCACATTACTTTACTTTAATATTAATATTTCAGTTGTTGTGTATATTCCATTTGTTTTATTTGATGACTTTATTATTTCATTCCATGTCATCTCATCTCTAGAGCTCCTCCCTATGCTGTCTGACAAAATCATTATTTTAGTCTTCAAAGCAAATAAGGCATACTTTTATGACTGCTGAAAACCAACTATCAATCACTTAGATCATGTATTTTCAGGTAGAGATACCTCACTAAGCAACAGCTGCTCTCTATATCCCCTCACGATCGCGCATTCTTCTGCCTCTTCTGTAGCAGGCGTAAAAGAAACGCACAGACCTGACAAGTAGATGCTCAATGGATTATAGTCATCGTGGTTAATTACCACGTTTGATGTGCTAAACTATGTAGAATATTGGCCTGTTGGAAACCACAACTCCCTACTACATCGGACAGTTCAGGCTGGATCTGATTTATCTCTAGAGAAACTGTGCAATGTGCGCATTGAGCTCACAAAAAAAAAAAATGTAATTCAAATAATTGAACTGACGTCGGTCAATTAGTTGTTTAAAAACCGAAAAATAACCAATATTTAGGTTAATCGCTCAGCACTACATCATGGTCAAAGATGGGACCGAGAGAATGAAAAACAGCTTCTATCTCAAGGCCATCAGACTGTTAAATAGCCATCACTAGCACATCAGAGGCTGCTGCTGCCTTTTACATTTTAGTCAGTTAGCAGACGCTCTTATCCAGAGCGACTTACAGTTAGTGAGCACATACATTTTTCATACTGGCCCCCCGTGGAAATCGAACCCACAACCCTGGCGTTGCAAGCGCCATGCTCTACCAACTGAGCTACACTGGCCACTTTAAGAAATGGAACACTAGTCACTTTAATAATGTTTACATATCTTGCATTACTCATCTCATATGTATATACTGTATTCTATAATATTCTACTGTATCTTAGTCCATGCCGCTCTGTCATTGCTTGTCCATATATGTATTATTAAATTCCATTCCTTACTTAGATTTGTGTGTATTGGGTATGTGTTGTGAAATTGTTAGATATTACTTGTTAGATATTACTGCACTGTCGGAGCTAGAAGCACAAGCATTTCGCTACACCCGCAATAACATCTGCTAAACACGTGTATGTGACAAATAACATTTGATTTGATTTGGATTTAAAAGCATTGGATTAGCTGGAGGGAGTTTCCACCTTTGTGAAATACATGATGGGATGTGTGCCAGGCCCAACTATCCAGCAGGACAAGGTAAATCATGACCCAGCCAAGTACTTGACCGGACAGAGGGTACTGGTCTATCTAGAGGTCCTACTTGTACAATACCTGCATTGCGGTATTGGCAAGTCAACAGACGGGGAGCTACGAGTACCTATCCGAGACGGTACTACAGTACCTATACAGACCAGCCAGGGTACCTACAGTACATACCAGACAGGGGTACCTACAGTACTATAACCAGCAGCCAGGGTACCTACAGTACTATACCAGCACAGGGTACCTACAGTACTATACCAGCCAGCCAGGGTACCTACAGTACTATACCAGACAGCAGGGTACCTACAGTACTATACACAGACCACAGCCATCCCAGGGTACCTACAGTACTATACCAGCAGCCAGGGTACCTACAGTACTATACCAGCCAGACCAGGGTACCTACAGTATAAACCAGCCAGCCAGGGTACCTACAGTACTATACCAGCCACAGGGTACCTACAGTAATACCAGCCAGCACAGGGTACCTACAGTACTATACCAGACAGCCAGGGTACCTACAGTACTATACCAGCACAGGGTACCTACAGTACTATACCAGACAGCCAGGGTACCTACAGTACTATACCAGCCAGCAGGGTACCTACAGTACTATACCGCAGCCAGGGTACCTAAGTACTATACCAGCCAGACAGGGTACCTACAGTACTATACCTGCCAGCCAGGGTACCTACAGTACTATACCAGCCAGCCAGGGTACCTATAGTACTATACCAGCCAGACAGGGTACCTACAGTACTATACCTGCCAGCCAGGGTACCTACAGTACTATACCAGCCAGACAGGTACCTACAGTACTATACCTGCCAGCCAGGGTACCTACAGTACTATACCAGCCAGGGGTACCTACAGTACTATACCGCCAGCCAGGGTACCTACAGTACTATACCAGCCAGCCAGGGTACCTACAGTACTATACCAGCCAGCAGGGTACCTACAGTACTATACCAGACAGCCAGGGTACCTACAGTACTATACCAGACAGCCAGGGTACCTACAGTACTATACCAGCCAGGGTACCTACAGTACTATCCCGCCAGGGTACCTACATACTATCCAGCCGGGTACCTACAGTACTATACCAGACAGCCAGGGTACCTACAGTACTATACCAGACAGCCAGGGTACCTACAGTACTATAACCAGACAGGGTACCTACAGTACTATACCAGACAGCCAGGGTACCTACAGTACTATACCAGACAGGGACCTACAAACCAGCGGTACCTACAGTACTATACCAGACAGCCAGGGTACCTACAGTACTATACCAGACAGCCAGGGTACCTACAGTACTATACCAGACAAGGGTACCTACAGCACTATACCAGACAGCCAGGGTACCTACAGTACTATACCAGCCAGACAGGGTACCTACAGTACTATACCAGACAGCCAGGGTACCTACAGTACTATACCAGCCAGACAGGGTACCTAGAGTACTATACCAGACAGCCAGGGTACCTACAGTACTATACCAGACAGCCAGGGTACCTACAGTACTATACCAGCCAGCCAGGGTACCTACAGTACTATACCAGACAGACAGGGTACCTACAGTACTATACCTGCCAGCCAGGGTACCTACAGTACTATACCAGACAGACAGGGTACCTACAGTACTATACCAGCCAGCCAGGGTACCTACAGTACTATACCAGCCAGCCAGGGTACCTACAGTACTATACCAGACAGGGTACCTACAGTACTATACCAGCCAGACAGGGTACCTACAGTACTATACCAGACAGCCAGGGTACCTACAGTACTATACCAGACAGCCAGGGTACCTACAGTACTATACCAGACAGCCAGGGTACCTACAGTACTATACCAGACAGCCAGGGTACCTACAGTACTATACCAGCCAGGGTACCTACAGTACTATACCAGCCAGCCAGGGTACCTACAGTACTATACCAGCCAGCCAGGGTACCTACAGTACTATACCAGCCAGCCAGGGTACCTACAGTACTATACCAGACAGCCAGGGTACCTACAGTACTATACCAGCCAGACAGGGTACCTACAGTACTATACCAGCCAGACCAGGGTACCTACAGTACTATACCAGCCAGGGTACCTACAGTACTATACCAGCAGCCAGGGTACCTACAGTACTATACCAGCCAGGGTACCTACAGTACTATACCAGCCAGCCAGGGTACCTACAGTACTATACCAGCCAGCCAGGGTACCTACAGTACTATACCAGACAGACAGGGTACCTACAGTACTATACCAGCCAGACAGGGTACCTACAGTACTATACCAGCCAGCCAGGGTACCTACAGTACTATACCAGCCAGGGTACCTACAGTACTATACCAGCCAGCCAGGGTACCTACAGTACTATACCAGCCAGGGTACCTACAGTACTATACCAGCCAGCCAGGGTACCTACAGTACTATACCAGCCAGCCAGGGTACCTACAGTACTATACCAGCCAGCCAGGGTACCTACAGTACTATACCAGACAGGGTACCTACAGTACTATACCAGCCAGACAGGGTACCTACAGTACTATACCAGACAGCCAGGGTACCTACAGTACTATACCAGACAGCCAGGGTACCTACAGTACTATACCAGACAGCCAGGGTACCTACAGTACTATACCAGCCAGACAGGGTACCTACAGTACTATACCAGACAGCCAGGGTACCTACAGTACTATACCAGCCAGACAGGGTACCTACAGTACTATACCAGAGAGCCAGGGTACCTACAGTACTATACCAGCCAGCCAAGGTACCTACAGTACTATACCAGCCAGGGTACCTACAGTACTATACCAGCCAGGGTACCTACAGTACTATACCAGCCAGCCAGGGTACCTACAGTACTATACCAGCCAGACAGGGTACCTACAGTACTATACCAGACAGACAGGGTACCTACAGTACTATACCAGACAGGGTACCTACAGTACTATACCAGACAGGGTACCTACAGTACTATACCAGCCAGACAGGGTACCTACAGTACTATACCAGACAGGGTACTTACAGTACTATACCAGCCAGCCAGGGTACCTACAGTACTATACCAGCCAGGGTACCTACAGTACTATACCAGACAGGGTACCTACAGTACTATACCAGACAGGGTACCTACAGTACTATACCAGCCAGACAGGGTACCTACAGTACTATACCAGACAGGGTACTTACAGTACTATACCAGCCAGCCAGGGTACCTACAGTACTATACCAGCCAGGGTACCTACAGTACTATACCAGCCAGACAGGGTACCTACAGTACTATACCAGCCAGACAGGGTACCTACAGTACTATACCAGCCAGACAGGGTACCTACAGTACTATACCAGCCAGGGTACCTACAGTACTATACCAGCCAGACAGGGTACCTACAGTACTATACCAGACAGCCAGGGTACCTACAGTACTATACCAGCCAGACAGGGTACCTACAGTACTATACCAGCCAGACAGGATACCTACAGTACTATACCAGCCAGGGTACCTACAGTACTATACCAGCCAGACAGGGTACCTACAGTACTATACCAGCCAGACAGGGTACCTACAGTACTATACCTGCCAGACAGGGTACCTACAGTACTATACCTGCCAGACAGGGTACCTACAGTACTATACCAGCCAGGGTACCTACAGTACTATAACAGACAGACAGGGTACTACTAGAGCCTAGTGTATTTTCTTCAATAACAAAATAATTGCAAAAAAAACAAGTAGCCTACTACTAGAGCATAGCTTCACATGACTGCCAACCAGGTCTCACAGACAGGCAGACAGAGAGCTGCCAGTTTGGTTTGCCCTGGAGTGCCCTGACGCCATGTATCGACTGACAAGACAAACAGAGGGGTCTGGAGTGTGTTGCCATGAAGGGGAGTAGCCTGACAACCATCCACATGGCTCCTGCCAACACACCACGCCCACTATCGTTTCCTCTAACGTGTGGAGCGATCGATAGAGCAGCAGAATTACATTCAGGATGAGTCCTCAGGCTAGAACAGGAGACTACTGTATCTAACTTTTATTTGATCTGTCCGGTTTCTCCTCATCACTCCATTACTGACTAGCTATATTGATTTGAGACTTCCAGTATGTAATCTCCACTGAGACTGGGTTGGTTGGTCATAAGGGATGGGGATGATGTAATTATGAGGTGTGTGTTTGGACTGTGTTCACTCCAGAAATGAGGACAGGGGTCAGACAGCAGAATCATGGGCAGGGGTTTGTAACCAGGAGACGGACAGAAAAGTCAGTCGAATGTTGCTTTTAAAGTCAACTCCTGAAACTAGTGCCAATACAGCCATTCAAAGTGAAAGGAAGTTCACAAGCACTCCAACATCAGTTTAGAGTTGAGGCACAAGCTGCATGCGACCCACAGTCCTTTGGGAGGATTTTGCTGCTGTGCTCCAACAGTTTTAGAATGTCCCTCATAGCTTGGCCCTGAGCCAAGTGCTGTCAGAGGGTTACTTTAACACACTGGACTGTTTCTACAGGAGGATACTGCAGTCAGTCTGAGAGAGTTACTTCAACACGCTAGACTGTTTCTACAGGAGGATACTGCAGTCAGTCTGAGAGAGTTACTTTAACACTAGACTGTTGCTACAGGAGGATACTGCAGTCAGTCTGAGAGAGTTACTTCAACACTAGACTGTTGCTACAGGAGGATACTGCAGTCAGTCTGAGAGAGTTACTTTAACACTAGACTGTTGCTACAGGAGGATACTGCAGTCAGTCTGAGAGAGTTACTTTAACACTCTGGACTGTTTCTACAGGAGGATACTGCAGTCAGTCTGAGAGAGTTACTTCAACACGCTAGACTGTTTCTACAGGAGGATACTGCAGTCAGTCTGAGAGAGTTACTTTAACACTCTGGACTGTTTCTACAGGAGGATACTGCAGTCAGTCTGAGAGAGTTACTTCAACACGCTAGACTGTTTCTACAGGAGGATACTGCAGTCAGTCTGAGAGAGTTACTTTAACACGCTGGACTGTTTCTACAGGAGGATACTGCAGTCAGTCTGAGAGAGTTACTTCAACACGCTAGACTGTTTCTACAGGAGGATACTGAAGTCAGTCTGAGAGAGTTACTTCAACACGCTAGACTGTTTCTACAGGAGGATACTGCAGTCAGTCTGAGAGAGTTACTTCAACACGCTAGACTGTTTCTACAGGAGGATACTTGGACAGAATGACAGTGTTGAATGAAATCTTAAATTCCACACTGACAGCCCATGTGTAGGCTAACTAGTTTGGTCTTGAGAGAAGACAGTCAGTCACACTATGTATAGAATCAACAGCAGGCTATGTCTGTACTATTGACACAGCTGACATGGCATATCTGAAATGCTGAACTTCAGAAAAGACACATTGCATAACTGACAGGTGTGGGAAAGTATGTCTGAAACCTTAACCTAACCAGTAAATCAACTTCTCCGGCGAAACAGAGGATTGAGAAAGTCAATTTAACGGAAAATGCCCAATGCTCTTAATCTTCCATCATAGCCTAAATCCTGTAATCTTCGTGGGAATTAATATAATTTCTTAACAATGTACAATAGGACTACGTAGATAAATAATTTAATTCTCAGCCTGACACAGGCAAATACACCTAATGGTAGTATACATGGGCTAATATACAGGCATGTAGGTGGCAAGATTAGAAAGTGTCAATGATTTAAAAAAATATATATATATAACAAAAAAATAGTTTTTGTCACGTTCACCAGATGGATGCAGTGAAATGTGTTGAGGGTCAGCCATAGTAGTACGGCGCCCCTGAGGTATATTAGGGTTAAGTGCCTTGCTCAAGCATACGTGGACAGATATTTCACACTGACAGATGGGTCAACACCGCTTTGGTGTGTTCTCAGCCTTTGCTTGAGTAGGGGTTGACAAGAGGAAACACTGCAAACGATGGAACATGAACCATGTATCGCAGATAACAACAAAGTATAGGCTTTCACCCCCCAAAAAAAAAAATTTGAACTCAAAATTTGCTAAATATAGTGCTACTAAATCACTCAGCCTTCAGATTATTCCTAAAGTAAAAGAACGCACGTTGTGAATCATAATTCATAACTCGTAAAAAAAAAAAAAAAATTCAACAGGAGGCTTATGTAAGTTGTCTCTAAGCACGTGCTCTGCAGGCCCAAAAAGAGTTGCGCAAACAAGAGAGGGAGAGGCCCTCTCTGTCAGCAGTCCACATGCAGCTCCACACTCACTGACAATGAGAGCCATGCATCCTGTGGGCTTAGCATGCAAAGTCCCACACATCCACCCACCCCTGGAACTGGCCTCCCTCCACACTGGACTGAGGCTTCCTTGTCCCTGTCCCTGCCAAGGCTGCCTGATTTGTCACTGTCCAGAGAAACACCCTCCCAGTCTCTGGCTGGCTGAGAGTGAGAACACACTGTACTAGCCTTTGTTAATCCAAGCAGGCATCCTTCCTGTTGGCTACGGCTGGGAGCCCCACTAGCTACAGCCACACACACACACACACACACACACACACTGCTTTATCACACTGTACTGCAGACAAGCTGTTTAAATAGGATCTTCTGGTGATAAAACCTTGCAGGGCAGAGTTCATATACCAAGAGTTCAGGAGAGCATTCAGTACTTCAACTGTACTACAGCTGCGAGGAACCATGGGAGAATGTATTGTTGAGAGTTGGTGGTTTCCATTTAAAATTCATAACGAGTAAGCATCAATCTTGTTTTAATAAGACTGCTCAAGCAAAGTAAAACCATTTGACAAAACAGTTGCTACAGTGTGTTTCTGACAGTCAGTCCTGTACCTACAGTGGCTTGTCTCAGACAGTCACTCCTGCACCTACAGTGGCTTGTCTCTGACAGTCACTCCTGTACCTACAGTGGCTTGTCTCTGACAGTCAGTCCTGTACCTACAGTGGCTTGTCTCTGACAGTCACTCCTGTACCTACAGTGGCTTGTCTCTGACAGTCAGTCCTGCACCTACAGTGGCTTGTCTCTGACAGTCACTCCTGTACCTACAGTGGCTTGTCTCTGACAATCACTCCTGTACCTACAGTGGCTTGTCTCCGACAGTCACTCCTGTACCTACAGTGGCTTGTCTCCGACAGTCACTCCTGTACCTACAGTGGCTTGTCTCTGACAGTCACTCCTGTACCTACAGTGGCTTGTCTCTGACAGTCACTCCTGTACCTACAGTGGCTTGTCTCCGACAGTCACTCCTGTACCTACAGTGGCTTGTCTCTGACAGTCAGTCCTGTACCTACAGTGGCTTGTCTCTGACAGTCAGTCCTGTACCTACAGTGGCTTGTTTCTGACAGTCAGTCCTGTACCTACAGTGGCTTGTCTCTGACAGTCACTCCTGTACCTACAGTGGCTTGTCTCCGACAGTCACTCCTGTACCTACAGTGGCTTGTCTCTGACAGTCAGTCCTGTACCTACAGTGGCTTGTCTCTGACAGTCACTCCTGTACCTACAGTGGCTTGTCTCCGACAGTCAGTCCTATACCTACAGTGGCTTGTCTCTGACAGTCAGTCCTGTACCTACAGTGGCTTGTCTCTGACAGTCACTCCTGTACCTACAGTGGCTTGTCTCTGACAGTCAGTCCTGTACCTACAGTGGCTTGTCTCTGACAGTCACTCCTGTACCTACAGTGGCTTGTCTCTGACAGTCACTCCTGCACCTACAGTGGCTTGTCTCTGACAGTCAGTCCTGTACCTACAGTGGCTTGTCTCTGGCAGTCAGTCCTGTACCTACAGTGGCTTGTCTCTGACAGTCAGTCCTATACCTACAGTGGCTTGTCTCTGACAGTCACTCCTGTACCTACAGTGGCTTGTCTCTGACAGTCACTCCTGTACCTACAGTGGCTTGTCTCTGACAGTCACTCCTGTACCTACAGTGGCTTGTTTCTGACAGTCAGTCCTGTACCTACTCTATAATATCAAAGGAGTGCCTTTTTTAAACTGTCTATCATTATTATCAGATATAATAAATAGGTGTCTGGAGTCTTGCAGAATGTGATGTGAGCCAGTTAGGACTTGCATAGGCTACATCTGTAGAACTAGAACCATGAAACCATGAATCATGCATGAATATACCCACTGTAGGCTACCTACTGTAGATTTATATACCCACTGTAGGCTACCTACTGTAGATTCATATACCCACTGTAGATTCATATACCCACTGTAGGCTACCTACTGTAGATTCATATACCCACTGTAGATTAATATACCCACTGTAGGCTACCTACTGTAGATTCATATACCCACTGTAGATTCATATACCCACTGTAGGCTACCCACTGTAGATTCATATACCCACTGTATATTCATATACCCACTGTAGGCTACCCACTGTAGATTCATATACCCACTGTAGATTCATATACCCACTGTAGGCTACCCACTGTAGATTCATGTACCCACTGTAGATTCATATACCCACTGTAGATTAATATACCCACTGTAGGCTACCTACTGTAGATTTATATACCCACTGTAGGCTACCTACTGTAGATTCATATACCCACTGTAGATTCATATACCCACTGTAGGCTACCTACTGTAGATTCATCTACCCACTGTAGATTCATATACCCACTGTAGGCTACCCACTCTAGATTCATATACCCACTGTAGGCTACCTACTGTAGATACATGTACCCACTGTAGATTCATGTACCCACTGTAGATTCATATACCCACTGTAGGCTACCTACTGTAGATTCATATACCCACTGTAGATTAATATACCCACTGTAGGCTACCTACTGTAGATTCATATACCCACTGTAGATTCATATACCCACTCTAGGCTACCTACTGTAGATTCATATACCCACTGTAGATTCATATACCCACTGTAGATTCATATACCCACTGTAGGCTACCTACTGCAGATTCATATACCCACTGTAGATTCATATACCCACTGTAGATTCATATACCCACTGTAGGCTACCCACTGTAGATTCATATACCCACTGTAGATTCATATACCCACTGTAGATTAATATACTCACTGTAGGCTACCTACTGTAGATTCACGTACCCACTGTAGATTCATGTACCCACTGTAGATTAATATACCCACTGTAGATTAATATACCCACTGTAGGCTACTACTGTAGATTCATATACCCACTAGGCTACCTACTGTAGATTCATATACCCACTGTAGATTCATATACCCACTGTAGGCTACCTACTGTAGATTCATATACCCACTGTAGATTCATATACCCACTGTAGGCTACCTACTGTAGATTCATATACCCACTGTAGATTCATATACCCACTGTAGGCTACCCACTGTAGATTCATATACCCACTGTAGATTCATATACCCACTGTAGATTAATATACTCACTGTAGGCTACCTACTGTAGATTCATGTACCCACTGTAGATTCATGTACCCACTGTAGATTAATATACCCACTGTAGATTAATATACCCACTGTAGGCTACTACTGTAGATTCATATACCCACTGTAGGCTACCTACTGTAGATTCATATACCCACTGTAGATTCATATACCCACTGTAGGCTACCCACTGTAGATTCATATACCCACTGTATATTCATATACCCACTGTAGGCTACCCACTGTAGATTCATATACCCACTGTAGATTAATATACCCACTGTCGGCTACCCACTGTAGATTCGTATACCCACTGTAGGCAACCTACTGTAGATTCATATACCCACTGTAGATTCATATACCCACTGTAGATTCATATACCCACTGTAGGCTACCCACTGTAGATTCATGTACCCACTGTAGATTCATATACCCACTGTAGATTAATATACCCACTGTAGGCTACCTACTGTAGATTTATATACCCACTGTAGGCTACCTACTGTAGATTCATATACCCACTGTAGATTCATATACCCACTGTAGGCTACCTACTGTAGATTCATATACCCACTGTAGGCTACCTACTGTAGATACATGTACCCACTGTAGATTCATGTACCCACTGTAGGCTACCTCCTGCAGATTCATATACCCACTGTAGATTCATATACCCACTCTAGGCTACCTACTGTAGATTCATATACCCACTGTAGATTCATATACCCACTGTAGGCTACCTACTGCAGATTAATATACCCACTGTAGATTCATATACCCACTGTAGATTCATATACCCACTGTAGGCTACCCACTGTAGATTCATATACCCACTGTAGATTCATATACCCACTGTAGATTAATATACTCACTGTAGGCTACCTACTGTAGATTCATGTACCCACTGTAGATTCATGTACCCACTGTAGATTAATATACCCACTGTAGATTAATATACCCACTGTAGATTCATATACCCACTGTAGGCTACTACTGTAGATTCATATACCCACTGTAGGCTACCTACTGTAGATTCATATACCCACTGTAGATTAATATACCCACTGTAGGCTACCTACTGTAGATTCATATACCCACTGTAGATTCATATACCCACTGTAGGCTACCTACTGTAGATTCATATACCCACTGTAGATTCATATACCCACTGTAGGCTACCCACTGTAGATTCATATACCCACTGTAGATTCATATACCCACTGTAGATTCATATACTCACTGTAGGCTACCTACTGTAGATTCATGTACCCACTGTAGATTCATGTACCCACTGTAGATTAATATACCCACTGTAGATTAATATACCCACTGTAGGCTACTACTGTAGATTCATATACCCACTGTAGGCTACCTACTGTAGATTCATATACCCACTGTAGATTAATATACCCACTGTAGGCTACCTACTGTAGATTCATATACCCACTGTAGATTCATATACCCACTGTAGGCTACCTACTGTAGATTCATATACCCACTGTAGATTAATATACCCACTGTAGGCTACCTACTGTAGATTCATATACCCACTGTAGATTAATATACCCACTGTAGGCTACCTACTGTAGATTCATATACCCACTGTAGATTCATATACCCACTGTAGGCTACCTACTGTAGATGCATATACCCACTGTAGGCAACCTACTGTAGATTCATATACCCATTGTACATTCATATACCCACTGTAGATTCATATACCCACTGTAGGCAACCTACTGTAGATTCATATACCCATTGTAGATTCATATACCCACTGTAGATTCATATACCCACTGTAGGCAACCTACTGTAGATTCATATACCCACTGTAGATTCATCAACCCACTGTAGGCTACCTACTGTAGATGCATTGCAGCAGGTATGTGGATATGTAGCCTAATCTCAGCACCCAGAACCAAATCAGCTACTGGATGTTAATGTTATGGCTGTGGCAAGAGACCAGTGGATATCTGATGTTAATGTTATGGCTGTGGCGAGAGACCAGTGGATATCTGATGTTAATGTTATGGCTGTGACGAGAGACCAGTGGATATCTGATGTTAATGTTATGGCTGTGGCGAGAGACCAGTGGATATCTGATGTTAATGTTATGGCTGTGACGAGAGACCAGTGGATATCTGATGTTAATGTTATGGCTGTGACGAGAGACCAGTGGATATCTGATGTTAATGTTATGGCTGTGACGAGAGACCAGTGGATATCTGATGTTATGTTATGGCTGTGACGATAACCAGTAGATATCTGATGTTTAATGTTTATGGCTGTGACGAGAGACCAGTGGATATCTGATGTTTAACCTGTTATGGCTGTGACGAGAGACCAGTGGATATCTGATGTTAAGTGTATGGCTGTGACGAGAGACCAGTGGAGATATGGATTTTTATGTTTGGCTGGTGAACGAGAGGGCCAGTGTGAATATCTGATGGTAACTAACACTGCTGTTAACAACAAACCACTACCAACGGCTGTTCAACACTGTCACAACCACGAACACTGCGGTTCCCCCCCACAAACCACTAACGACACTGGCCTGTCACAAAAAAACACCACTAACACTGCTGTCACAACCACGAACACTGCTGTCAACACCACTGAACCCCTTGCTGTCACACCACCACTAACACTGCTGTCACACCACTAACACTGCTGTCACGCCACTAACACTGCTGTCACGCCACTAACACTGCTGTCACGCCACTAACAACTACTGCTGTCAACACGCCACTAACACTGCTGTTACTGGACGCCACTACAACTCTGTCATCACGCCCTAACACACTGTCAACGCCACTAACACTACTGTCATCACCACGCCACTAACACTACTGTCACGCCACTAACACTACTGTCACGCACCACTAACACTACTGTCACACCACTAACGCCACTAACACTGCTGTCACACCACTAACACTGCTTGTCACACCACTAACACTGCTGTCACACCACTAACCACTGCTGTCACACCACTAACCAGCTGCTGTCACACACACTAATCACTGCTTTACAACCTGTTACACCACTAACACTGCTGTTACACCACTAACACTGCTGTTACACCACTAACACCACTAACACTGCTGTTACACCTGTTACACCACTAACACTGCTGTTACACCTGTCACACCACTAACACTGCTGTCACACCACTAACACTGCTGTCACACCACTAACACTGCTGTCACACCACTAACACTGCTGTTACACTGTAGTAGTATACTTTGAAGTGAATCACAGACCGACACAACAACAAAAGTGATCAATATCAGTTGTTGTAGTCCGAGTTTGTTTAGTTTGTAGTTTTGGAATGGCTTCCTGTTTATCACCTGGTAGCATGGGACTGTCAGGGGTCGTGATCTGCCTACACCAGCAATTCTGCCTGCCCACATTCCTCACTGGGGCAATAAGAGGGATAGCTGACCCTGTGGACAGAAGGGTCAAGCGCTCATAGCAGACATGAGAGAACTGTCATTTATAAAGAGGACTATCTTCGTTCCTCTTTTCAGTGCAACTTCCTGTTTTGAGGATGCACAGAGGGCTAGTTTCCCATTATCAATGAAGTTGTATTCTTGTTCTTCCTCGTTTAGGGCTAGGTTGAAGATAACAAGAGGATTCTAATATCCCATAACTCTTTGCATGAATGAGGAAGAATTCTAAACAAAGGGACCAGTGATACTAGTTATTATGTTGTCCTAACCTGAGTATCTTCAACCTAGATTTAGGGCCTACAAAGAGGACTATCTTCATTCCTCTTGGCAGTGCAATGTCCTGTTTTGACGAGGCAAAAATGGCTAGTTTAGTTTCCCATTATCAGTGCAGTTTTGTGAAGTTGTATTCTCATTCTCCCTCATGTCCATCATATAACCCTTAACACATCCTTCTCTCCTCCAGACATATGTTCTTCATGCACATAAAGGATGAGCTGGACAGTGGCAGCCTGCAGATGGAGGCTGAGCAGGCCAAGGAACTGTGTGCCGTCCTAGCCCAGGCTGAGCACGGAGACTACAACCAGAACACAGCCAAGTACTGCTCCAGCCAGATCTTCAGACGGGAGCCCAACCTGGCAACCATCAACAGGTCAGCACAGCAATGACTAACTAGACTCCACCTGCATTCCATTTCTTACTAAGAACTGCTCTGTGCTGACTTGTAGAACTGCTGTAGATCCAAGATGATACAAATATGTCCTTTGTTTTGTGAAGGGCATCTGAACAGCTGTCTTCTGTTTGTTGCCTTGACCTGGGAGAAGACTTCTGCCCCCCAAAAAAACAAGGCTGCTGACTCAGCCTGCCCTGCACCTACGTACATTCAGTACTGTGCAGTAGAGTACATACAGTTCTCATGTGTTTAGTTTAGTTTTAGTAAAAGTATTTTGTAGAAAAAAAAAAAAAGAAAAAAAAACATACACAAGATCCAGTGCGGGGACAAAAAAACAGCAGGGATTATTTGCTGGTAACATTTTTAAATAGAATGGAGAAAACATTTTAATTCTATGGTTGGGTGATTGAACAGCATTACAAAAACTACAGAGAACAAGAACAAAAAGCAGAAAAATGTAACTCTTCTGTCCCGTCCTGCCCTGATCCGTCTGCAGCATCCAGAAGAAGCACCGTGAGCTGGAGGGTCTGAGCCAGTCGTCGGCAGAGTACCGGGCCCTACAGCTGGTGTCCTCCCTGGAGAACTATGGGGTGGAGTGGCACTGGGCCAGGGACTCAGAAGGACAGAGGCTGGCTATAGGGGTCGGCCCTGAAGGGGTGACCATCTGTCAGGAGGACTTCAGCCCCATCAACAGGTATATTCACTAAACTACCCTGACAGAGCTGTATGTAAAACATGTATTTTGTTGATGCACTGTGGGAAAAAACTAAAAACTAAAGTCAAGGTCGGCTGCCTGTCTTTTCTAGTGTGCAGTTTTTACACTAGTCTTTTTGTATACAGATCTAGCAAAGGTGAAAATACAACACTGACCAGTTATACAGACTCAAGGCAGCACGCTCCTGTTACAGTGTACACACCGTTAATACGTGATTATGTAGTTCTATCTACAGGTACAGTAAAGCGTGACAAGGCAATGCTCTCCTGTTAGACATTAGATATGAAGTACAGTGCATTCGAAAAGCATTCAGACCCCTTCACTTTTTTTCCACATTGTGTTACCTTACGGCCTTATTCTAAAATTGATTAAATCGTTTTTTCCCCTCACTAATCTATAGACAATAACCCATAACGACAAAGCAAATAAAGGTTTTTAGACATTTTTGCGCAAAAAAATAAAAAATAAAACTGAAATATCACATTTTACATAAGTATTCAGACCCTTTACTCAGTAGTTTGTTGAAGCACCTTTGGCAACGATTACAGCCTTGAGTCTTCTTGGGTATGACGCTACAAGCTTGGCACACCTGTATTTGGGGAGTTTCTCCTATTCTTCTCTGCAGATCCTCTCAAGCTCTGACAGGTTGGATGGGGAGCGTCGCTGCACAGCTATTTTCAGGTCTCTCCAGAGATGTTAGATCGGGTTCAAGTCTGGGCTCTGGCTGTGCCACTCAAGGACATTCAAAGACTTGTCCCTAAGCCACTCCCACGTTGTCTTGGCTGTGTGCTTAGTGTCTTTGTCCTGTTGAAGGTGAACCTTCGCCCCAGTCTGAGGTCCTGAGCGCTCTGGAGCAGGTTTTCATCAAGGATCTCTGTACTTTGCGCCGTTCATCTTTCCCTCGATCCTGACTAGTCTCCCAGTCCCTGCCGCTGAAAAACATCCCCACAGCACGATGCTGCCACCCCCATGCTTCACCGTAGGGATGGTGCCAGGTTTCCTCCAGACGTGACGCTTGGCATTCAGGCCAAAGAGTTCAATCTTGGTTTCATCAGACCAGAGAATCTTGTTTCTCATGGTCTGAGAGTCCTTTAGGTACCTTTTTGCAAACACCAAGTGGGCTGTCGTGCCTTTTACTGAGGAGTGACTTCTGTCTTGCCACTCTACCATAAAGGCCTGATTGGTGGAGTACTGCAGAGATGGTTGTCCTTCTGGAAGGTTCTCCCATCTCCACAGAGGAACTCTGGAGCTCTGTCAGAGTGACCATCGGGTTCTTGGTCACCTCCCTGACCAAAACCCTTCTCCCCCGTTTGCTCAGTTTGGCCAGGCTGCCAGCTCTAGGAAGAGTCTTGGTGGTTTCAAACTTCTTCCATTTAAGATGGAGGCCACTGTGTTCTTGAGGACCTTCAATGCTGCAGAAATGTTTTGGTACCCTTCCCCAGATCTTTGCCTCGACACAATCCTGTCTCAGAGCTCTACGGACAATTCCTTCAACCTCATGGCTTGGTTTTTGCTCTGACATGCACTGTCAACTGTGGGACCTTATATAGACAGGTGTGCCTTTCCAAATCATGTCCAATCAATCAAGTTGTATAAACATCTCAAGGATGATCAATGGAAACAGGATGCACCCGAGCTACATTTTTAGTCTCCTCTGCGAATCTGAATACTCTAAATAAGGTATTTACGTTTTTATGTATTTTCAAGGTTTCTCAAATGTTAGTCGTTTTTCAAGTCTGGGCTTGGTGTGATTCAAGGACATTTCAAAGATTTCCCTAGCATCCCATTTTCTTGGCTGTGTAACTGTAGTGAGGGTTTGTCCTTTGAAGGTGAACTTACGCTCTTTCTCTGCCCTGTTCTAGGATCAGGTTTATCACCCAAGGACCTCTGGAGATTTGCGCCTTTCACTTGGCCATGCTGACTAGTTGCCCCTGCCGCTGAAGAAACATGCACCAGAGCTGCACGATTGTCCGGCCACCCCCATGCTTCTACGGTCAGCATCCGTGCCAGGTTTACATCCAACTACCCCTTGCTACAGGTCCAAACAAGTGTAATCTGGTTTCACAGACCAACAACTTTGTTTTCTCAGGTCTGAAAGTCCTTTAGGTCCTGTTTTGCAAAAAAACCACATGGCTTCTCGTGGCCACACCCTGAGCAGGTTTCTGTCTTCCACTCGGCCCAAACAAGGCCTGTGGGTTTGATTCCCACAACATGTTAGGTAGTCCTCCCCCTGGAAGGTTTACTCCCAAAAATCATCCCACAGGTCAGGCGACCCCAAGTGACATCGGGTTCATTTCAACACTGCCCTAACCGAATAACCGTGTGCATTTACTCCACACAGCCTTGCTCAGTCCGGGCGCCACCTAGGTAAGCTGGTTTATCCAAAACTTCCTTCATTCAGGTCAGGACCACCAACCTTATGCTGCAGAGGTTTACATACCCTTCCCTAGATGTCTGCGACCACCAACCTGTCTCAGGTTTCATACAAAAATCCTTCAACACCACCAACCTGGCTGGTTTGCTCCAACATCATGTCAACTGGTGGACCTTACTGTAGCAGGTTTGCCATTCCAAACATGCCTATCACAGTTGCGACACAACCCTAAAGGGATGTCAATAACAGGATGCATCCGGAGCTAACCGTTTAGATGGAATGGCAACATTCACAACTAACCTTCTGCAGGTAGAGAGACCATACGTAACAAATGCGGAAAATGGTGAATACATGCACAACAACATGCTCTTGCTAGTTCAGGTACCACAATGGACCATCACCCTATAGCATGGTTTTTTACCTACCAACACACATGCCTTCTACAGGTCATCGACCACCAACCGTGTATGTAAGCATGGTTTACATACCAAACAACATGCCTTCTACAGGTCAGGCGACCACCAACCGTGTAGCATGGTTTACATACCAACAACATGCCTTCTACAGGTCAGCGACCATCAACCCTGTAGCATGGTTTACATAACAACAACATGCAGCGACCACCAACCCTGTAGCATGGTTTACATACCAACAACATGCCTTCTACAGGTCAGCGACCACCAACCGTGTAGCATGGTTTACATACCAACAACATGCATTAAGCAGGTCAGCGACCACCAGCCCTGTAGCATGGTTTACATACCAACAACATGCCTTCTACAGGTCAGCGACCATCAACCCTGTAGCATGGTTTACATAACAACAACATGCCTTCTACAGGTCAGCGACCATCAACCCTGTAGCATGGTTTACATACCAACAACATGCCTTCTACAGGTCAGCGACCACCAACCCTGTAGCATGGTTTACATACCAACAACATGCCTTCTACAGGTCAGCGACCACCAACCGTGTAGCATGGTTTACATACCAACAACATGCCTTCTACAGGTCAGCGACCACCAACCGTGTAGCATGGTTTACATACCAACAACATGCCTTCTACAGGTCAGCGACCATCAACCCTGTAGCATGGTTTACATACCAACAACATGCCTTCTAACAGGTCAGCGACCACCAACCCTGTAGTCATGGTTTTACATACCAACAACATGCCTTCCTACAGGTCAGCGACCACCAAACCGTGTAGCATGGTTTACATACCAACAACATGCCTTCTACAGGTCAGGCGACCACCAAACCGTGTAGCATGGTTTACATAACCAAACAACATGCCTTCTACAGGTCAGCGACCATCAACCCGTGTAGCATGGTTTACATACCAACAACATGCCTTCTACAGGTCCAGCGACCACCAACCCTGTAGCATGGTTTACATACCAAACCAGCATGCCATTCTACAGGTCAGCGACCATCAACCCGTGTAGCATGGTTTACATACCAACAACATGCCTTCTACAGGTCAGCGACCACCAACCGTGTAGCATGGTTTACATACCAACAACATGCCTTCTACAGGTAAGCGACCACCAACCCTGTAGCATGGTTTACATACCAACAACATGCCTTCTACAGGTCAGCGACCACCAACCGTGTAGCATGGTTTACATACCAACAACATGCCTTCTACAGGTCAGCGACCACCAACCCTGTAGCATGGTTTAGTTACCAACAACATGCCTTCTACAGGTCAGCGATCACCAACCCTGTAGCATGGTTTACATACCAACAACATGCCTTCTACAGGTCAGCGACCACCAACCGTGTAGCATGGTTTACATACCAACAGCATGCCTTCTACAGGTCAGCGACCACCAACCGTGTAGCATGGTTTACATACCAACAAACATGCTCACACACAGAGCAACATTTTCCTCTCGTTAACACATCTCTGCTGTGAGCCAATGATCAGTAAGAAATTATATAATATGCAGCACAATTTATGTTGTACATTTTCTCTGACAATTTCCATGAGGAGTTACTGCTAAGTTACATTTTTGTATACACGTGGATTCATTCCAGTTTTACACAATGTAATAAAACGTTCTAACGTTGATTCGTGTTTTTGGTCACGTAGACTAACCGTGATCTTACTGATCCTCCAGGTGTGACACGGTGACGAGCGACGTGATGATGCAGTACAGCCGTGATTTCAAGGGTCACCTGGCGTCTCTCTTCCTCAACGAGAGCATCAACCTGGGCAAGAAGTACGTATTCGACATCCGACGCACCTCCAAGGAGGTCTACGACCACTGCCGCCGGGTGCTCTACAACGCCGGCATTGGAGGGGACTGTGTGTCCGGCGGGGAGGGCAAGAGGAGCCCGTCGCGGTCCCCTGGGGTGGGGGAGGAAGGCTGTGAGGGGTGCCAGAGGAGCAGGGTCCTGGAGGAGAAGCTGCAGCAGCTCCAGGATGCTCTGCTGTGTATCCTGTGCTGTGAAGAGCAGATGGATGCTGCCTTTTGCCCCTGTGGACACATGGTGTGCTGCCACAACTGTGCCGCCCAGCTAGAGGTAACCCTGACGCCACGGTTAAAAAAAAAAGTATATATATATGTACAGTATATAATTGTTTAGGTATTTTGTGGTCTTTATTTGATAGATACAGTGAAGAAGTGATTGAAATGGGGAGATAGAGGAGAGGGACATAGAATGGAAAGTTACTCAGTCTGGGTTTGAACCGCTGCCTCCATGGGTTTAATGTGGTCCAGGGGTGGCATCACTACCATTAGACCATGTTACACAATAACGCCATGTTCAAGTGATTTACTGTGCTGAATGAACTTTGAACTCAGGGTGGTTGGGAGTTAATGAAATGAGCTGGTACTGTTATTCCCTTTTTAAGCAAATGAAGTGAACTATTTGGTGAGGAGGGGTGTGGTAGACGGGAGGAATGTTTGCAGTATCTATAGTTACCCTTTTCCCATTGTTTATTGGCTGTCCTGAACCTTCTGTAACCTGTAGGTCGTAGGTTAAATGCCTGTAGGGCAGTACTGTCAGCTACTCTGTGGACACCGTTAATCCAGGATTATATGGACTAGTTCAGCACCATCTACAGGACTGTATTTGAACAATAGTCTGTTTGATTCCCCACAAGTCACATATATTAATTACAGTGTTTTTATGTTAAATTAGCATATTATATTCTAATCAAATCTCTTTTGATCTCTTCCTTTCAGGTGTGCCCGGTGTGTCGGTCAGAGGTGGACCATGTCCAGCACGTCTACCTGCCCACCTGCGCCAACCTTCTGGCGGTGAGCAGTGCTGCCCCCTTCAACATTCCCAGAGACCTGGCTGCTCACCTCTGTTCCTCCAGAGAGTTCTACACCAGCACAGACAAGATCTGTCACACATAGATTTACTTTCAGTTAGGGTTGCAAAATTTGGCTTAACTTCCCCAAATTCCCAGGTTTTCCTAAATGTTTTGGATTTCCTGTTTATTCCCTCCTGCTTCCGAGGTGCTACAGTGAGGGGAAAAAAGTATTTGATCCCCTGCTGATTTTGTACGTTTGCCCACTGACAAAGACATGATCAGTCTATAATTTTAATGGTAGGTTTATTTGAACAGTGAGAGACAGAATAACAACAAAAAAATCCAGAAAAACGGATGTCAAAAATGTTATAAATTGATTTGCATTTTAATTAGGGAAATAAGTATTTGACCCCCTCTCAATCAGAAAGATTTCTGTCTCCCAGGTGTCTTTTATACAGGTAATGAGCTGAGATTAGGAGCACACTCTTAAATGGAGTGCTCCTAATCTCAGTTTGTTACCTGTATAAAAGACACCTGTCCACAGAAGCAATCAATCAATCAGATTCCAAACTCTCCACCATGGCCAAGACCAAAGAGCTCTCCAAGGATGTCAGGGACAAGATTGTAGACCTACACAAGGCTGGAATGGGCTACAAGACCATCGCCAAGCAGCTTGGTGAGAAGGTGACAACAGTTGGTGCGATTATTTGCAAATGGAAGAAACACAAAAGAACTGTCAATCTCCCTCAGCCTGGGGCTCCATGCAAGATCTCACCTCGTGGAGTTGCAATGATCATGAGAACGGTGAGGAATCAGCCCAGAACTACACGGGAGGATCTTGTCAATGATCTCAAGGCAGCTGGGACCATAGTCACCAAGAAAACAATTGGTAACACACTACGCCATGAAGGACTGAAATCCTGCAGCGCCCGCAAGGTCCCCCTGCTCAAGAAAGCATATATACAGGCCCGTCTGAAGTTTGCCAATGAACATCTGAATGATTCCGAGGAGAACTGGGTGAAAGTGTTGTGGTCAGATGAGACCAAAATCGAGCTCTTTGGCATCAACTCAACTCGCCGTGTTTGGAGGAGGAGGAATGCTGCCTATGACCGCAAGAACACCATCCCCACCGTCAAACATGGAGGTGGAAACATTATGCTTTGGGGGTGTTTTTCTGCTAAGGGGACAGGACAACTTCACCGCATCAAAGGGACGATGGACGGGGCCATGTACCGTCAAATCTTGGGTGAGAACCTCCTTCCCTCAGCCAGGGCATTGAAAATGGGTCGTGGATGGGTATTCCAGCATGACAATGACCCAAAACACACGGCCAAGGCAACAAAGGAGTGCCTCAAGAAGAAGCTTATTAAGGTCCTGGAGTGGCCTAGCCAGTCTCCAGACCTTAATCCCATAGAAAATCTGTGGAGGGAGCTGAAGGTTCGAGTTGCCAAACGTCAGCCTCGAAACCTTAATGACTTGGAGAAGATCTGCAAAGAGGAGTGGGACAAAATCCCTCCTGAGATGTGTGCAAACCTGGTGGCCAACTACAAGAAACGTCTGACCTCTGTGATTGCCACAAGGGTTTTGCCACCAATTACTAAGTCATGTTTTGCAGAGGGGGTCAAATACTTATTTCCCTCATTAAAATGCAAATCAATTTCTAACATTTTTGACATGCGTTTTTCTGGATTCTTGTTTTGTTATTCTGTCTCTCACTGTTCAAATAAACCTACCATTAAAATTACAGACTGATCATGTCTTTGTCAGTGGGCAAACATACAAAATCAGCAGGGGATCAAATACTTTTTTCCCTCACTGTACATATGACTGCATACTGTACTATGGAAGTCTACCCTCAATCTTAGCTAGCTGGCTAATGTTATACTGCATCTAAAGTCAATCTGGCGACATCAAAATGATGACAAAAAGGTTTTCCTACCAATTATTTGCCTTCTTTAGAAATGTCATGTTTTCAAGCCATAGTAATAAACTTTAGACCAAATCTTCATCAGCTTTCAACGAGGATGCATTGAGTAGGATGCGCAGTTGGGCATCAGTCCTAAAACGAACCTTCAAAACAATATTGTGACGCAACGTGCAACCCATGAATACCAGTGGTATTGCTGTAGGAGTATACCAGTAGAAGTGCTGTAGTAGTATACCAGTAGTAGTGCTGTAGTAGTATACCAGTAGTAGTGCTGTAGTAGTAGTATACCAGTGGTAGTGCTGTAGTAGTAGTAGTAGTAGTAGTATACCAGTGGTAGTGCTGTAGTAGTATACCAGTAGTAGTGCTGTAGTAGTATACAGTAGTGTTAGTGTAGTAGTAGTATACCAGTAGTAGTGCTGTAGTAGTAGTATACCAGTAGTATGCTGTAGTAGTATAACCAGTATAGTGCTGTAGTAGTATTGGCTGTAGTAGTATAACCAGTAGTAGTGCTGTAGTAGTATACCAGTAGTAGTGCTGTAGTAGTATACCATAGTAGTACCGTGTATGACTGTAGTAGTCTGCTCAGTAGGTATAGTATGTAGTAGTATACCAGTAGTAGTGCTGTATAGTTAACCAGTAGTAGGTGATACTGTATGCTAGTAGTATATCCAGTAGTAGTGCTGTAGTAGTATACCATGTAGTGATGTAGTATATACCAGTAGTAGTGATGTAGTAGTATAGTTACCAGTGTAGTGCTGTAGAGTAGTATACCAGTAGTAGTGCTGTATAGTATACATAGTAGTAATACCAGTAGTAGTGCTGTAGTAGTATCCAGTAGTAGTGCTGTAGTAGTATACCATAGTATGCTTAAGTAGTATACCAGTAGGTGAGTGCTGTAGGTAGTGCTGTAGTATAACAGTATAGCTGTAGTAGTATACCATAGTAGTGCTGTAGTAGTATACCAGTAGTAGTGCTGTAGTAGTATACCAGTAGTAAAGTGTGTCTGTAGT
This sequence comes from Coregonus sp. 'balchen', assembly GCA_902810595.1. Taxonomy (NCBI): domain Eukaryota; kingdom Metazoa; phylum Chordata; class Actinopteri; order Salmoniformes; family Salmonidae; genus Coregonus; species Coregonus sp. 'balchen'. The sequence goes on along the minus strand of LR778269.1, from coordinate 45,919,184 downwards.
AGTATACCAGTGTAGTGTGTAGTAGTAGTTACCAGTAGTAGTGCTGTAGTAGTATACCAGTAGTAGTGCTGTGAGGTAGTCTATACCATAGTACTTAAAACATGTATGTAACCAGTGATGTAAGATGTACCTGGTATACATGAGGGAGTAGTATACCAGTAGTAGTGCTGTAGTAGTATACCAGTAGTAGTGCTGTAGTAGTATACCAGTAAGTAACGTAGCTGTAGTAGTAGTATACCAGTAGTAGTGCTGTAGTAGTGTTAGTAGTAGTGCTACCTAGTAGTAACAGTAGAGTGCTGTAGTAGTTAGCTAGTATAGTGAGTGATAGTAGTGTATACCAGTAGTAGTGCTGTAGTAGTATACCAGTAGTAGGTGAGATACGCGTAGTAGTGTGTAGTAGTTAGTATCAGTAGGTTAGTAGTGCTGTAGTAGTATACCAGTATATGTAGAGTATACCAGTAGTAGTGCTGTATAGTTAGTAGTTAGTATATCAGTGGTAGTGCTGTAGTAGTATACCAGTAGTTAGTGCTGTAGTAGTAGTGCGTAGTAGTAGTATACAGTAGTTAGTGCTGTAGTAGTAGATACCAGTAGTAGTGCTGTAGTAGTGTATACCATAGTGTAAGTAGTAGTCGTAGTAGTATACCTAGTAACAGTAGTAGTGCTGTAGTAGTATACCAGTAGTAGTGCTGTAGTAGTAGTATACCAGTGTAGTGCTGTAGTAGTATACCAGTAGTAGTATACCAGTGTAGTGCTGATAGTAGTATGCTGTAGTAGTATATACCAGTAGTAGTGCTGTAGTAGTATACCAGTAGTAGTGCTGTTATACAGTAGTAGTCTGTAGTAGTATACCAGTAGTAGTGCTGTAGTAGTATACCAGTAGTAGTGCTGTAGTAGTATACCGTAGTAGTGCTGTAGTAGATACAGTAGTAGTGTAGTATACCAGTAGGTAGTGCTGTAGTAGTAGTATACCAGTAGTAGTGTGTAGTAGTATACCAGTAGTAGTGCTGTATATAGTATAGTTAGTAGTATCCAGTAGTAGTGCTGTAGTAGTATCAGTAATATCCAGTAGTAGTGCTGTAGTAGTATACCAGTAGTAGTGCTGTAGTAGTTATACCAGTAGTAGTGCTGTAGTAGTAGATACCAGTAGTGTATCGTGGCTGTAGTAGATACGTAGTGCTAGTAGTATCCAGTAGTAGTGCTGTAGTAGTAGTATCCGTAGTAGTGTGTAGTTTAGTGATAGATAGTTAAGTATACCAGTAGTAGTGCTGTAGTAGTATACCAGTAGTAGTATACCAGTAGTAGTGCTGTAGTCAGTATACCGTAGTAGTATACCAGTAGTAGTGCTGTAGTATGTAATACCAGTAGTATTACCAGTAGTAGTATCCTAGTAGTTAGTAGTAGAGTAGTAGTATACCAGTGGTAGTGCTGTAGTAGTATACCAGTAGTAGTGCTGTAGTAGTGCTGTAGTAGTAGTCAGTATACCAGTAGTAGTGCTGTAGTAGTATACCAGTAGTAGTGCTGTAGTAGTATACCAGTAGTAGTATACCAGTAGTAGTGCTGTAGTCGTATACCAGTAGTAGTGCTGTAGTAGTATACCAGTAGTAGTGCTGTAGTAGTATACCAGTAGTAGTGCTGTAGTAGTATACCAGTAGTAGTGCTGTAGTAGTATACCAGTAGTAGTGCTGTAGTAGTATACCAGTAGTAGTGCAAAGAGTCAATATTTGCAGTGTTGACCCTTCTTTTTCAAGACCTCTGCAATCCGCCCTGGCATGCTGTCAATTAACTTCTGGGCCACATCCTGACTGATGGCAGCCCATTCTTGCATAATCAATGCTTGGAGTTTGAGAATTTGTGGGGTTTTGTTTGTCCACCCGCCTCTTGAGGATTGACCACACATTCTCAATGGGATTAAGGTCTGGGGAGTTTCCTGGCCATGGACCCAAAATGTCTATGTTTTGTTCCCCGAGCCACTTAGTTATCACTTTTGCCTTATGGCAAGGTGCTCCATCATGCTGGAAAAGGCATTGTTCGTCACCAAACTGTTCGTGGATGGTTGGGAGAAGTTGCTCTCGGAGGATGTGTTGGTACCATTCTTTATTCATGGCTGTGTTCTTCAAAATTGTGAGTGAGCCCACTCCCTTGGCTGAGAAGCAACCCCACACATGAATGGTCTCAGGATGCTTTACTGTTGGCATGACACAGGACTGATGGTAGCGCTCATCTTGTCTTCTCCGGACAAGCTTTTTTCCGGATGCCCCAAACAATCGGAAAGGGGATTCATCAGAGAAAATTACTTTACCCCAGTCCTCAGCAGTCCAATCCCTGTACTTTTTGCAGAATATCAGTCTGTCCCTGATGTTTTTCCTGGAGAGAAGTGGCTTCCTCGCTGCCCTTCTTGACACCAGGCCATCCTCCAAAAGTCTTCGCCTCACTGTGCGTGCAGATGCACTCACACCTGCCTGCTACCATTCCTGAGCAAGCTCTGCACTGGTGGTGCCCCGATCCCTCAGCTTAATCAACTTTAGGAGACGGTCCTGGCGCTTGCTGGACTTTCTTGGGCGCCCTGAAGCCTTCTTCACAACAATTGAAACTCTCTCCTTGAAGTTCTTGATGATCCGATAAATGGTTGATTTAGGTGCAATCTTACTAGCAGCAATATCCTTGCCTGTGAAGCCCTTTTTGTGCAAAGCAATGATGATGCCACGTGTTTCCTTGTAGGTAACCATGGTTAACATAGGAAGAACAATGATTTCAAGCACCACCCTCCTTTTAAAGCTTCCAGTCTGTTATTCTAACTCAATCAGCATGACAGCGTGATCTCCAGCCTTGTCCTCGTCAACACTCTCACCTGTGTTAACGACAGAATCACTGACATGATGTCAGCTGGTCCTTTTGTGGCAGGGCTGAAATGCAGTGGAAATGTTTTTTGGGGATTAAGTTCATTTTCATGGCAAAGAGGGACTTTGCAATTAATTGCAATTCATCCGATCACTCTTCATAACATTCTGGAGTATATGCAAATTTCCATCATAAAAACTGAGGCAGCAGACTTTGTGAAAATTAATATTTGTGTCATTCTCAAAACTTTTGACCACGACTGTATACCAGTAGTGATGTAGTAGTGCTGTAGTAGTGCTCTAGTAGTAGTGCTCTAGTAGTATACCAGTAGTAGTGCTGTAGTAGTGCTGTAGTAGTATACCAGTAGTAGTGATGTAGTAGTATACCAGTAGTAGTGCTGTAGTAGTATACCAGTAGTAGTGCTGTAGTAGTATACCAGTAGTAGTATACCAGTAGTAGTGCTGTAGTAGTATACCAGTAGTAGTGATGTAGTAGTATACCAGTAGTAGTGCTGTAGTAGTATACCAGTAGTAGTGCTGTAGTAGTATACCAGTAGTAGTATACCAGTAGTAGTGCTGTAGTGTGCTACTGTATGAGGTGCTATATATGACTGCATACAGTAGCATTCTGACAGAGCTGATGGATCAATGCCAGCATTGCTATGGTAGCCTATACTGTTAATATACTGCTTCAGTACACATTATAAACCTCTTCTCAATATTACCATTCCTTTTATTTATTACCAAATATAGCTATATATTTTGTTTTGTTTCAGTTGATCTGATTAACATCTACTGTGTAATTGTCTGTCTCTAGTGGCTTTTAACTTTGTTATACTAATTAATAAGGATTTTACTGAGTTACAGTTAATATAAGGAAATCAGTCAATTTAAATAAATTCCTTAGGCCCTAATCTATGCATTTCACATGACTGGGCAAGGGCACAGCCATGGGTGGGCCTGGAAGGGCATAGGCCCACCCACTGTGGAGCAAGGCCCAGCCAATCAGAATGAGTTTTTCCCAACAAAAGAGGTTTATTACAGACAGAAATACTCCTCAATTTCATCATCTGTCCGGGTATCTCATCTCGGATGAACCCGCAGGTGAAGAAGCCGGATGTGGAGGTCCTGGGCTGGTGTGATTACACGTGGTCTGCGGTTGTGAGGCCGGTTGAACGTACTGTCAAATTCTCTAAAATGACGTTGGAGGTGGCTTATGGTAGAGAAATTAACATTAACTTCTCTGGCAACAGCTCTGGTGGACATTCCTGCAGTCAGCATGCCAATTACATCTGTGACATTGTGTTGTGTGACAAAACTGCACATTTTAGAGCAGACTTTTATTGTCCCCAACACAAGGTGCACCTGTGTAATGATCGTGCTGTTTAATCAGCTTCTTGATATGCCACACCTGTCAGGTGGATGGATTATTTGGCAAAGGAGAAATGCTCATTAACAGGGATGTAAACAAATTTGTGCACAAAATTTTAGAGAAATAAGCTTTTTGTGCCTATAGAAAATGTCTGTGATCTTTTATTTCAACTCATGAAACATGGGAGCAACATGTTGTGTTTATGTTTTTGTTCAATGTATGTATACTGTACTTACACTCCATTGTATTTTGATATATTTGTTATCTCTGCCATATACAAACGGTATATCAGCTAAATGTAATGTCTCTGACCATATAGTGTTGAAATAGTCATTACATTAGACTAGATGAGTACAGCAGACCAGTTAAATAGTCATTACGTTAGACTAGATGAGTACAGCAGACCAGTTAAATAGTCATTACGTTAGACTAGATGAGTACAGCAGACCAGTTAAATAGTCATTACACTAGACTAGATGAGTACAGCAGACCAGTTAAATAGTCATTACACTAGACTAGATGAGTACAGCAGACCAGTTAAATAGTCATTACATTAGACTAGATGAGTACAGCAGACCAGTTAAATAGTCATTACACTAGACTAGAGTGTACCAGACCAGTATAACGTCTTAACTCGATGCTCTCTTAGACTGGAATATGATTGATTGCTGCCTTGAAGTGATTTAAATGACTGATTGATGCTGTGACGTATTTGATCAGTCTCACTGTTTGTGTCCCAAATAGCACCCTATTCCCTATATAGTGCCCTACTTTTGAGGGCCCATAGGGCTGTAATGAAAAGCAGTGCACTATATAAGGAATATGGTGTCATTTGGTATGAATGTTCCCACTGTCTTGTCAATTATCTTCGGGCCCGCAGCGAGTTAAAAAAATGTAGCATACCAGGCCTGTTACCAATCTACTGAAGTCATATTATTGATTCTCCTACCACCCTGCAGCCCACTGCTGGCTTGTCTCTGAAGCTAACCCAGGTTGGTCCCTGGATAACAGACCAGATGCTGCTGGAAGTGGCCTAAAAGAAATATCCCAGTGATTGGGGACATTTGGCCTGTGTAGGGTGCTGTCTTTCGGATGGGACGTTAAACGGGTGTCCTGACTCTCTGCGGTCACTAAAGATCCCGTGGCACTTATCGTAAGAGAAGGGGTGTAAACCCCGGTGTCCCGGCTAAATTCCCAATCTGGCCCTCATACCATCATGGCCACCTAATCATCCCCAGCTTCCAATTGGCTCATTCATTCACTCCCCTCTCCCCTGTAATTATTCCCCAGGTCGTTGCTGTAAATGAGAATGTGTTCTCAGTCAACTTAACTGGTAAAATGAGGGTTAAATAAAATGGAGAAGAATTCTCTACCCTCATTTAAAAAAAACGAGTTTTACACTACGTACCTGAACATTGAATTTCAATTTGTTGATCAAAGATAATTATTTAGTTAAGGTTCTGTTCTGTATTTGAAGCTAAATGTACGTTTTGTGAGTTGAAATTTAAACCAAGCTTTCATATTTATTTTCAAGTATTAATAAAATAATTGTTTGTACTTAATGTTTCATTTGTGAGCTTTTTGTATCAGTTGTGGACTAGTCTCAAGATATCATAGAGATCCTAAATGCATTGCGTATGCACTGAGCAATGCTGTTACTGATAACCTAAAAACCAGATATCTGAGTGACAACTTCCATCAATGAGTAGGGGAGACTGGGGGCAATTGTAAACGTGTATTTTGCTCAAAGACCCCTTGAACTAGGCCAGTCATGTTTTTATCATTTGGCTGCTTGGCTCGTGCAACACTGCGTTACGGTTGTCCCCAACCCAGCAGCCACGACAATGTGCCTAGCAAGAGACTACAATAGTGCCATGTCAATAACCACGTTTCTGTCACATGGTGTAAAAGTGACCGGTTCTTTTGGATCTGGGTTGAGCAGGCTGAGTGTAGTTGAGACCATTTAAAAAAAAAAAAGAATATTTTTCAAAGTTTAATAAGTATAAGGCATGGTTCCATTAGGTTTAGAATGTACTTTTCCTCTTTATAGTTAGTGACCATTCTCAGGAACACATTTGAAACCATTACAATTTATTTAAACCAAAATCACAGGAACCAAAAAGGGGGCACAGGAGGCGATGCAGACCAGGAGGCAGGCATCTATTTTCTTTAAACAGTTTATATGACTGTTTTTTTATCTCTAATTCAACCTAAGCTTGAATCATTACCAGGGGTTGTAAGGCCCTGGTTTTAATCATAAATGATTCAAGGTCCACAACCAGCAAGAATGATCTGTATTTTTATTCATGGAGAGCTCTGGCGCCAAAAACCCATACATACTGTTTTATACCCCTTGACACACAAAGGCACTTTGCTCGGCCCACCTTTAGGAGGCTTTTTTTAACCTGTTTTCTCAGTCCCCTTCACCCTGGAATGTTTAGTCCCGCCCCCCTCTGTTAGTGGGTTGCCACTACATTATTTACATTTTAGTCATTTAGCAGACGCTCTTATCCAGAGCGACTTACAGTTAGTGAGTGCATACATTATATTTTTTCATACTGGCCCCCCGTGGGAATCAAACCCACAACCCTGCAAACACCGTGCTCTACCAACATCCCTGCCGGCCATTCCCTCCCCTGGACCAATTGTGCGCCGCCCCATGGGTCTCCCGGTCGCGGCCGGCTACGACAGAGCCTGGATTCGAACCAGGATCTCTAGTGGCACAGCTAGCACTGCAATGGACAGTGCCTTAGACCACTGCGCCACTCAGGAGGTACTATAACTCTTAACACCGTTCACACATTTATACTGTATTTGGGGTGAAATCCTTTAGTCATTATTCTTAAAATACAAATTAATCTAACACCTAGCTACTGTTTAACCAACCAATTATTGGACAGTAATGCTCAGGACAGTATAAGAAAAATGCAGCCGGTGCAAAAAAAAAAAACGACTTTCATTTGCCCCTAAACAAGCAAATAGTGAGACAGGGGCCTCGTGTAGCTCAGTTGGTAGAGCATGGCGCTTGCAACGCCAGGGTTGTGGGTTTGATTCCCACAGGTGGCCAGTATGAACAAAAATAATAGAGAAATGTATGCACTCATTAACTGTAAGTCGCTCTGTATAAGAGTGTCTGCTAAATGACAAAAATGTCATTTAGCAGACAATGTGAGTAGGTAATGGTTATATAATATACCTACTGTATATGTATAACTATTTACAGTTAAGTTTGTAATTTTTCATCAAAGTTTTACACACACTGCCACAGCCACTGCTGGCATCAATAGAAGTTTGAGTAGAGAGAGATTCTCAATGTTGGAAAACAATGTACTGTACATGCTAATTATTAGAGTGGTAACCTGATACCAGGCCAGCTGTGGGCTGGGAGTGGGACAGTACACTCCACCAGGCCAGCTGTGGGCTGGGAGTGGGACAGTACACTCCACCAGGCCAGCTGTGGGCTGGGAGTGGGACAGTACACTCCACCAGGCCAGCTGTGGGCTGGGAGTGGGACAGTACACTCCACCAGGCCAGCTGTGGGCTGGGAGTGGGACAGTACACTGAGTTCTCCAATGAAAGAGAGGAGGAGGAGGAAGAGGAGAGGGGAAAAAAAGAGAGAAAGAAACCTCTGGGTACAACATGTTCTGGAGAATGGAACCCATACATTCAGTCCATCAGTCAGTCATAGAGGCACCTGAACTAAAACTCAACAGCCCAAAGGTCACTCCAGTACATTTAAACAAGCACATTTTCAGCAGCCAGCCAGCCAGCCAGGCAGTCAGGCAGTCAGGCAGTATCCATGAAGTCACCCTCTTATGCACCACACAACAACATAACTGTGACTCTGTGGTGTTGGACTCTGTGGTGTTGGACTCTGTGGTGTTGGACTCTGTGGTGTTGGACTCTGTGGTGTTGGACTCTGTGGTGTTGGTCTCTGTGGTGTTGGACTCTGTGGTGTTGGTCTCTGTGGTGTTGGTCTCTGTGGTGTTGGACTCTGTGGTGTTGGACTCTGTGGTGTTGGACTCTGTGGTGTTGGACAGCCCATGTTGACTCCAATGCTTCCCACAGTTGTGTCAAGTTGGCTGGATGTCCTTTGGGTGGTGGGACCATTCTTGATACACACGGGAAACTGTTGAACGTGAAAAACCCAGCAGCGTTACATTTACATTTTAGTCATTTAGCAGACGCTCTTATCCAGAGCGACTTACAGTTAGTGGGTACATTCATTTTTTTTTCTTCATAAACCTACTGCCATACCCTGTTCAAAGGAACTTTCATCTTTAGTCTGGCCCTTTCATCCTCTGAATGGCACACATACACAATCCATGTCTCAGTTGTCTCAAGGCTTAAAAATCCTTCTTTAACCTGTCTCCTCCCCTTCACCTACACTGATCTGAAGTGGAGTTAACATGTGACATCCAAAAGGGACCATAGCGTTCACCTGGATTCACCTGTTCAGTCTAGGTCAAGGAAAGAGCAGGTGTTCTTTAATGTTTTGTCCACTCAGTGTGCGTTAACATAACATAATGAGCTAGCTGAGCGATCCCAGTCTTCTGTAAGATATTCTCTGATGTCTGGCTGACGGTCGGGTGTGTTAGGGTCAGGAGGAAGTATCCATCTTACTGCTCCTGTCCCTGCTGTCTAATCACCAGGGCACTGGGACGACCTCTGACTTCGTCCCAAATAGCACCCTATGCCGTTTATAGTGCACTACTTTTGACCAGGGCCCATTGGGGATCTGGTCAAAAGTAGTGTACTATGTAGGGAATAGGGTGCCACTTGGGACGAATGCCTAGAGAGCAGGTTCAGAGGTGAAGGATTGATTGCGTTCCCCTCACGTGTACAGTGTCAATCGATCATTACCAGGAATGCCCTATAGATTATGCTCTTCACTGTCTGACTTCCTGATCTGTTGTATTCAGTTTCCATGGGAATAGGGTAAAGCTGCACGCTCATGGCTTTGATGATACATGTTATAACCAACGTTTAGACAGCAAGCTGCCTTCCACAGGGTTTCATCATGATATGGTGGGGGCCAGGTTCCTGATTTTCAATGTTTAGACAGCAAGCTAACTTCCACAGGGTTTCATCATGATATGGTGGGGGCCAGGTTTCAGATGTTCAACATTTAGACAGCAAGCTGCCTTCCACAGTGTTTCATCATGATATGGTGGGGGCCAGATTTTTGATTTTCATTGATTAGATCCAAAGTGTACAGTGCCAATCAATCATTGTCAGGATAGAATGTACAGTGAACCTATAGATGATGGTAGTCTGGGTTATCTTTCTCAGCTGCTGTAGAGACCTGAGGAAATAGATGGTGAACGGGAAGGCTTATGGCCAGGTTTCGGATTTTCAACAATTTGATCCAATTTGATGATTTTGAAAGATAACCAATTCAATACATTCAAGTGGGGGGGTGATAATTTGTGTTAAACGCTAACTAAATGGAATATGTGTCATTGTTGATTACAGTCCACAGTCTGTTATTAGGACATTTCTTTGTGGGACTTTGGAGCAGTTTGTACTCAAACTGTTCCTCTTGAAAAGAAACGCTCTTACCCCACCTAGTGGTAGAGTTGGGTAATAAACCCAATTTCATTGTGTGATTCAGGTTCTTTGCTGTTTTCTCAATATTTGAGAAATTCTTTTGGATTATATAGATGATGATCATTGTGAGGATGATGAATAGAATGATACAATGAAGAGGAGGAGGATGATTATGATGATGATAATTCTATCCATAGGATAATAACTCATAGAGTTAATGCAAAGTAATGCACAGAATTTGGCCTTCAGTTGCCCCCTCAAAAATGTATTGTTTCCCACCTTGTGAATGTTTAGTGTATAAACCTCACCACGTCCCCTCTGAGGATGCTGACTGACTCCAGCACTTCCTGGTTCTGTCAGCAGCTTTGCTGTTCTCTGCAGTGATAGGTCCATCTGACATGAATGTGTGTCAGGTGGCCAGTGACAATACCGCTACTACTAGTGCTGCAACTGTGGCTACCTCCCTATCCTTCTGCACAGCTCTCAGTTGTGTGTGTGTGTGTGTGTGTGTGTGTGTGTGTGTGTGTGTGTGTGTGTGAGAGAAACCAAATAAAGCCATAGGTGCTGCTGGGAGAGGAGTGCCTGTTAGCATGCTATAAATACTTGGTGCATCTGGATAGGTTCAGGGTAGGCTAATGTCTGGGTTTCAGCAGACCAGACCACAGGCTCTATATTGATCTAGTGATTTATTGGACTGGGACAGGGATTGGAACATCCCTGAGGTGACAGGCCATCATGCCCAGGGTGGACGTGAAGCTGGACTTTAAAGATGTCCTGTTCAGACCCGAGAGAAGCAGGTTAGAGGTAAGGAAAGGATGGGGTATTATAAACCAGCCTTTACAGCTGCTGTTGTTGTAGATGTTACATTTTACATTTACGTCATTTAGCAGACGCTCTTATCCAGAGCGACTTACAAATTGGTGCATTCAACTTATGATAACCAGTGGGACAACCACTTTTATTTTTTTTATTATGGGGGGGTGGGTAGGAGGATTACTTTTATACTATTCCAGGCATGATATGAGACATGATTTATTCCTTAAAGAGGTAGGGTTTCAAGTGTCTCCGGAAGGTGGTCAGTGACTCTGCTGTCCTGATGTCCTGATGTCTAATGAGCTTTGTCTTGTTAGCACAGAAAAGAGAGAGGTGGAGTCATGGTGGACAGACACCCTATGCTCCCAAGGGGGCCAAGAGCATTGCGTCTTATGTACAATGTTCAAATGTGTGTTGAGTCAGAAATGACAGCTGTGTTGGGTTGGTCAGTTGTGGAGGGTCAGTGGTGAAAAGAGGTGAAAGAGACAGGACACCATAGGATTACACATAGAACTGGTGATATAGAGGATCTCTGTGTGGGAAGGACTCTTATTGTTCATTAGCTTGCTACAGCAGAACACAGTAACCTCCCCTGTGTATGTGGAGGTCACCTTCCCACAGCAGGGCTGGTATGTGTGTGTGTATGTGCGTGCGCCTGTGCGTGCATGCTCGTGTGTGTGTTTGACTCTGCATGCTGGTCTGTGTGTGTGTGTGTGTGTGTGTGCATACGTCAACGTGTGTGTGTCTGTTTGTGCCTTCTCCCACTGTCTGCCTGGCACTGACATCTTTCCCTCCCTACAGACTTGAGGTTTATTATGATAACAGTGTTCACAATGTTTCTGTCTGGCTAGCACCTGTCAACACCTATACCGCTATGTGATGTCATGAGAGACATGACATGGCATGATATGAGACATGAAATAGCATGATATGAGACATGAAATGGCATGATATGACACACGAAATGGCATGATATGAGACATTAAATGGCATGATATGACACACGAAATGTCATGATATGAGACACGAAATGGCATGAAATGGCATGATATGAGACATGAAATGGCATGATATGAGACATGAAATGGCATGATATGACACACGAAATGGCATGATATGACACACGAAATGGCATGATATGACACATGAAATGGCATGATATGAGACATGAAATGGCATGATATGAGACATGAAATGGCATGATATGAGACATGAAATGGCATGATATGAGACATGAAATGGCATGATATGAGACATGACATGGCATGATATGAGACATGAAATGGCATGATATGAGACATGAAATGGCATGATATGAGACATAAAATGTCATGATATGACACATGAAATGGCATGATATGAGACATGAAATGGCATGATATGAGACATGAAATGGCATGATATGACACATGAAATGGCATGATATGAGACATGAAATGGCATGATATGACACACGAAATGGCATGATATGACACACGAAATGGCATGATATGAGACATGAAATGGCATGATATGACACACGAAATGGCATGATATGACACACGAAATGGCATGATATGACACATGAAATGGCATGATATGGGACACGAAATGGCATGATATGAGACATGAATGGCATGATATGAGACATGAATGGCATGATATGACACATGACACACTGTGTTAAACGCTAACAAAATGGAATATGCCTCATTGTTGAGAACAATCCACAGTCTCTGTGTGTGTGTGTGTGTGTGTGTGTATGTGTGTGTAACTAGTTCCACAGCCTTTTTTTCAGGTAAGATGCCAAAAATCATAATTTATAGTTGAATGAACATATGAGACAAATTGAGCAAACCCATCATTTTAAGTTGACTGAAGATTTTGCCTACGTTTTCTCATATTGGAGCTAGGTTTGGGCCAACTAAACATGTTAAATTCAGGTAACACTTTGACTGATGAGTTGAGTAAACTAAAACAAGGCTGTGGAACCAGTTACTGAATAATGATTGGTTGAAACAACTAGATTTGTGGGTGCTTTTATTTTTTTCTACAGTGTATGACATGAGAGAGTCAGGCTTGCACCATATTCCCAAATGGCACCCAATTCCCTATATAGTGCACTACTTTTGACCAGGGCCCATAGGGGACACTGAGTGTGACACTGAGTGGGCGTCACAAATGGCACCCTATTCTCTATATAATGCACCATAGGGCTCTCAAAAGTAGTGTACTATATAGGGAATAGGGTGTCACTTGGGACGTAGACAGAGACACAATCTATTCTGTCCTACATCTGAAGCTCTATTTGCATCTTTTTTATGGGGAACCCAGGCAGGCTGAGGCTCAGGCTGACTCATGATGAACCCAGGCAGGCTGAGACTCAGGCTGATTCATGATGAACCCAGGCAGGCTGAGGCTCAGGCTGACTCATGATGAACCCAGGCAGGGTGAGGCTCAGGCTGATTCATGATGAACCCAGGCAGGCTGAGGCTCAGGCTGACTCATGATGAACCCAGGCAGGCTGAGACTCAGGCTGATTCATGATGAACCCAGGCAGGCTGATTCAGGCTGGTTCATGATGAACCCAGGCAGGCTGAGGCTCAGGCTGATTCATGATGAACCCAGGCAGGCTGAGGCTCAGGCTGATTCATGATGAACCCAGGCAGGCTGAGGCTCAGGCTGATTCATGATGAACCCAGGCAGGCTGATTCAGGCTGGTTCATTATGTACCCAGGCAGGCTGATGCTCAGGCTGATTCATGCTGAACCCAGACAGGCTGAGGCTCAGGCTGACTCATGATGAACCCAGGCAGGCTGAGGCTCAGGCTGATTCATGGTGAATCCAGGCAGGCTGAGGCTCAACCTGATTCATGATGAACCCAGGCAGGCTGAGGCTCAGGTTGATTCAGGCTGACTCATGATGAACCCAGGCAGGCTGAGGCTCAGGTTGATTCAGGCTGATTCATGATGAACCCAGGCAGGCTGAGGCTCAGGCTGATTCATGGTGAATCCAGGCAGGCTGAGGCTCAACCTGATTCATGATGAACCCAGGCAGGCTGAGGCTCAGGTTGATTCAGGCTGATTCATGATGAACCCAGGCAGGCTGAGGAAACAATGAGACATCATCATCAGAGGATTGAGATCAATGCCTTTTTAATGTGTCGTTTTACTGTAGTTGACACAATATTATGCGTTCATAATAAACCCACTACCAGCCATTGGTTCGTTGATTAGTGATTCAATTAGATTGAAGGATGGAGAATAGGTTATTTGTTGCCACCACTGTCATTAATTTGACCCCTGATGGAGAGACGCCTGGGGGAGAAATAAGAACATATGTTGTTGTTTATAAATCTACTTCCATACCAGTGTTCTAACATCTTTAAACCCTAAAACATGATCCCAGTGTCACGATCGTCGTAATGAACAGACCAAGGCGCAGCGTGATGAACGAACATGTTTAACTTTATTATCTTTAGTGATAATAGAACACAATCAACAAAACAAGAAACGACTCGTGAAGTCCACGGTAACAATGACCGAACACGGAACAAGAACCCACAAACACAAAGGGAAAATAGACAGTATAAATATGGCTCCCAATCAGAGACAACCAACGACAGCTGACACTCGTTGCCTCTGATTGGGAGTCACTCTAGCCAACATAGAAATAAACACATAGAATGAACACACCCTGGCTCAACATATAGAGTCCCAGAGCCAGGGTGTGACACCCAGTTTCAATATAGGCCATCACTCTGGGGCAAATCCAGCAAACATAACCTGTATGTTATGCATTACCACAACTTAACTGGTCATTCCAATTCGGTCATGTTATGTCAACTGTCCTGACATTAGGCCGTATACCCACAATTCCTAGTGCTCAATATCTGTGTAGTTTCCTCTTTCATTCTTACTTTTTATGATGTGCATTTGTGCCTTTTGATGTTTTGATAGGCGTTTATGAATACAATTTGTGATTTATTGGGTTGTGTCCCAAATGGCACCCTATTCCCTACGTAGCGCACTACTTTTGACCAGGATTCATAGGGCTCTGGTCAAAAGTAGTGCACTATATAGGGAATAGGGTGCCATTTGGGACACAGTATGATTATATATTGTTACTGTGCTCCCCTCCTCACAGGTGGACCTACAGAGGATGTTCACATTCCGTAATTCCAAGCAGAGTTACCATGGCATCCCCATCATTGCTGCCAACATGGACACCACGGGTACCTTTGAGATGGCACACGTCCTCAGCAAGGAATGCACTTCTTGGTTCCGCCTGGCTTTCCCTTTGAGAGAATGAACCACTGAACGTTCCACAATGTTTGCTCAATACGTTTTGTCTTATCTCACCAGGATGGCGGATGCAGCTGTCCTGGCGATGTGGCTAACGCATTTGGTGAGTCCTGGTTTGATAAATCATACTATCATAGTGACATTGTATGTGTCCCAAATTGACATTGTGTGTATCCTATTCCCTATAGGGCCCGGGTCAAAGTAGTGCACTATATTGGGAATAGGATGCCATTTGGGAAGCATACGTTGTGCTGTATCACTCCAAGATACTGCCTTGCCTGCCCCACTCTGAACAGGGTTGTGTCTGTGTGATTCTAGGCGCGGGAGCTGACTTTGTGATGCTGGGGGGCCACGCTGGCTGGCCACGACCAGTGTGCTGGAGAGGTAATTAAGAAGAATGGCAAAAAGATCAAGCTGTTCTATGGGATGAGCTCTGACACGGCCATGAAGAAATATGTAGGGGGAGTGGCAGAGTACCGGTACAATAATAATAATTTGGTGGGTGCTTATATCTGTCCTGTTTTACGCATGTGAATTGGAAATGTGTTTTTTTCATATCCCACTCTCCCTGAGACAACCTCGGAGAGTGGGGTCACAGCCAGGGTCTACCATTATCAACAGCAACCCTGGAGCAATTAGTGTCAAGTGCCTTGCTCAAGGGCACTTCAACAGATTTTTTCACCTTGCCGGCACGGGGATTCAAACTAGCAACCTTACGGTTACTGGCCCAATGATCTAACCGCTAGGCCAGTGGTTCCTTACCTTTTTTGGTTACTGTACCACCAACTGAACTTTGCTCTGCCCGGAGTACCCCTGAAGTACCCCCTCATGTGCATTTGAACAGTAAGCCAATGGTCTCATGAGTCTTATCAAGTACCCCCTGTGGATAGGCCAAGTACCCCCAGGGGTCCTAGTACCCCTGGTTGGGAACCCCTGCGCTAGCCTACCTTCCGCCCACAGTATATAAATACAGTATCCTTTCAGTTTTTCTAATAGTATCTTACAAGCAAGCACACACATTTTCTTCACAAAATGTCAATTTAGTAGTTAGCTCTAGTCTCCTTAGTGCAGAACTGTTGATGATGTTGAAGACTAAGAAGTCAATGTGCCTGATCAAACCAATGGAAGACCATAGCTTTATTGACAAGTTTTCCCCTCTTCCTCAATCCCTCCATCCCCTCTCTGCAGGACGGTGGAGGTGCCGTACAGGGGGGGGGGGGGGTGTAGAGGACACCATCAGGGACATTCTAGGTGGCCTGCGCTCCACCTGTACCTAATGTAGGAGCTGCTAAACTGAAGGAGCTCAGTCGCAGGACCACCTTTATCAGAGTCACACAGCAGGCCAGCACCATGTTCACATAGTAGTAAATAGACAGACGGACGGACAATATGATCTTTCTTGTGGCTGTTTAGAGCTTCACATCCTAATGCCTGATTTCAATTGTGCTGAAAATATGAATAAGTATAATTTGAAAGTGTGAATCTACAACAATTTGTTATGTGAATGCATGTGTTACTTTGCCCCTTCACAGTAGACAGAAAGAGGAGAAACAGAGAGAAAAACCAACCTGGACTCAGGGGTAGACGTAACATATTAGTATGATATGTTACGTTTGGTATGGTATTAATTTGTGGATGTCCATCTTCCATTTCGTTGGATATGTTATGAATTACAATTCGTATGATATGTTACGAAAAAATGCAAAAATTGCAATTCGTACAATATGTTACGAATTTGCAAATCGTATGATATGTTATTACATTTACATTTTTTACATTTTAGTCATTTAGCAGACGCTCTTAACCAGAGCGACTTACAGGAGCAATTAGGGTTAAGTGCCTTGCTCAAGGGCACATTAACGTCATTTAGCAGACGCTCTTAGCCAGAGCGACTCACAAATTGGTGCGTTCACCCTATAGCCAGTGGGATAACCACTTTACAATTTGGGGGGGGGGGGGGGGGGTTAGAAGGAATACTTTATCCTATCCCAGGTATTCCTTAAAGAGGTGGGGTTTCAAATGTCTCCGGAAGGTGGTGAGTGACTCCGCTGTCCTGGCGTCGTGAGGGAGCTTGTTCCACCATTGGGGTGCCAGAGCAGCGAACAGTTTTGACTGGGCTGAGCGGGAGCTATGCTTCCGCAGAGGAAGGGGAGCCAGCAGGCCAGAGGTGGATGAACGCAATGTCCTCGTTTGGGTGTAGGGACTGATCAGAGCCTGAAGGTACAGAGGTGCCGTTCCCCTCACTGCTCCATAGGCAAGCACCATGGTCTTGTAGCGGATGCGAGCTTCAACTGGAAGCCAGTGGAGTGTGTGGAGGAGGGGGGTGACGTGAGAGAACTTGGGAAGGTTGAACACCAGACGGGCTGCGGCATTCTGGATGAGTTGTAGGGGTTTAATGGCACAGGCAGGGAGCCCAGCCAACAGCGAGTTGCAGTAGTCCAGACGGGAGATGACAAGTGCCTGGACCAGGACCTGCGCCGCTTCCTGTGTAAGGCAGGGTCGCACTCTCCGAATGTTGTAGAGCATGAACCTGCAGGAGCGGGTCACCGCCTTGATGTTGGCGGAGAACGACAGGGTGTTGTCCAGGGTCACGCCTAGGCTCTTCGCACTCTGGGAGGAGGACACAGCGGAGTTGTCAACCGTGATGGCGAGATCATGGAACGGGCAGTCCTTCCCCGGGAGGAAGAGCAGCTCCGTCTTGCCAGGGTTCAGCTTGAGGTGGTGATCCGTCATCCATACTGATATGTCTGCCAGACATGCAGAGATGCGATTCGCCACCTGGTTATCAGAAGGGGGAAAGGAGAAGATTAGTTGTGTATCGTCAGCGTAGCAATGATAGGAAAGGCCATGTGAGGATATGACAGAGCCAAGTGACTTGGTGTATAGGGAGAAAAGGAGAGGGCCCAGAACCGATCCCTGGGGGACACCAGTGGTGAGAGCACGTGGTGCGGAGACAGCTTCCCGCCACGCCACTTGGTAGGAGCGACCGGTCAGGTAGGACGCAATCCAGGAGTGAGCCGCGCCGGAGATGCCCATCTCGGAGAGGGTGGAGAGGAGGATCTGATGGTTCACAGTATCAAAGGCAGCAGACAGGTCTAGAAGGACAAGAGCAGAGGAGAGAGAGTTAGCTTTAGCAGTGCGGAGAGTCTCCGTGACACAGAGAAGAGCAGTCTCAGTTGAATGACCAGTCCTGAAACCTGATTGGTTTGGATCAAGAAGGTCATTCTGAGAGAGATAGCAAGAGAGTTGGCTAAAGACGGCACGCTCAATAGTTTTGGAAAGAAAAGAAAGAAGGGATACTGGTCTGTAGTTGTTGACATCAGTGGGGTCGAGTGTTGGTTTTTTGAGAAGGGGAGTAACTCTCGCTCTCTTGAAGACGGAAGGGACATGGCCAGCGGTCAAGGATGAGTTGATCAGCGAGGTGAGGTAGGGGAGAAGGTCACCGGAGATGGTCTGGAGAAGGGAGGAGGGGATGGGGTCAAGCGGGCAGGTTGTTGGGCGGCCTGCAGTCACAAGTCGCAGGATTTTATCTGGAGAGAGAGGGGAGAAAGAAGTCAAAGCATAGGGTAGGGCAGTGTGAGCAGGACCAGCAGTGTCATTAGACTTAACAAACGAGGATCGGATGTCGTCAACCTTCTTTTCAAAGTGGTTGACGAAGTCATCCACAGAGAGAGAGGAGGGGGGGGGGGGGGGGGGGGAGGATTCAGGAGGGAGGAAAATGTGGCAAAGAGCTTCCTAGGGTTAGAGGCAGATGCTTGGAATTTAGAGTGGTAGAAGGTGGCCTTAGCAGCAGAAACAGATGAAGAAAATGTAGAGAGGAGGGAGTGAAAAGATGCCAGGTCGGCAGGGAGTTTAGTTTTCTTCCATTTCCGCTCCGCTGCCCGGAGCTCTGTTCTGTGAGCTCGCAATGAGTCATCAAGCCACGGAGCTGGAGGGGAGGACCGAGCCGGCCGGGAGGATAGGGGACACAGAGAGTCAAAGGATGCAGAAAGGGAGGAGAGGAGGGTTGAGGAGGCAGAATCAGGAGATTGGAGGGAGAAGGATTGAGCAGAGGGAAGAGATGATAGGATGGAAGAGGAGAGAGTAGTGGGAGAGAGAGAGCGAAGGTTGCGGCGGCGCATTACCATCTGTGTAGGGGCAGAGTGAGTAGTGTGGGAGGAGAGTGAGAGAGAAAAGGAAACAAAGTAGTGGTCGGAGACATGGAGGGGAGTTGCAGTGAGATTAGTAGAGGAGCAGCATCTAGTGAAGATGAGGTCAAGCGTATTGCCTGCCTTGTGAGTAGGGGGGGACGGTGAGAGGGTGAGGTCAAAAGAGGAGAGGAGTGGAAAGAAGGAGGCAGAGAGAAATGAGTCAAATGTGGACATAGGGAGGTTGAAATCCCCCAAAACTGTGAGGGGTGAGCCATCCTCAGGGAAGGAACTTATCAAGGCGTCAAGCTCATTGATGAACTCTCCAAGGGAACCTGGAGGGCGATAGATGACAAGGATATTAAGCTTAAATGGGCTAGTGACTGTGACAGCATGGAATTCAAATGAGGAGATAGACAGATGGGTTAGGGGAAAAATTGAGAATGTCCACTTGGGAGAGATGAGGATTCCTGTACCACCACCCCTCTGACCAGATGCTCTCGGGGTATGCGAGAACACATGGTCAGACGAGGAGAGAGCAGTAGGAGTAGCGGTGTTTTCAGGGGTGATCCATGTTTCCGTCAGCGCCAGGAAGTCGAGGGACTGGAGGTTGGCATAGGCTGGGATGAAGTCAGCTTTGTTGGCAGCAGAACGGCAGTTCCAGAGGCTGCCTGCGACCTGGAACTCCACGTGGGTGGTGCGTGCAGGGACCACCAGGTTGGAGAGGCAGCAGCCACGCGGTGTGGTGCGTTTGTGTAGCCTGTGCAGAGAGGAGAGAACAGGGATAGGCAGAGGCATAGTTGACAGGCTGTAGCAAATGGCTACAAAAATGCAGAGGAGATCGGAATGAAATGGACTAAGCATCTGGGAGCGGAGAGAGCAGGGCCTCCCTCACCAAAAACTTCTACCTCAGAAACTAAAATTGTTTCACTGAACCACCCGAACAAAAAAACTCTCCCAACTTCCGCCTTTGGAAATCAGAATTGTTGTGAACCACAGCGGTTCAATGTTTAAAGGAATAGACTCAACCCACTTTGTTCAGCTAGCCAACTATGACACCATAGCCAACTAGCAGACTAGCATCCAATAACAATAACACACCGTTTAGCACCAACACTTGGTCACAACAAACCACCAATAATGTGATAACACACTAAACAGATCATTCGTGTCTGTGTCAAGTTCCTTTCATGACGCAGCAATGATTAGACGTTGGCTAGCTAGGACAAGTATATTGTGGTTAGCTACTACAGTACAGCCAGCTGGTCATGTTGGGTAGCTAGCAATGGCCACTGTGTTGGCTCTGTTTGAAGAACGGCTAGCTAGCTAGCTTCGTGCTACAGCCGGCACGGCCGAGGACACTGCCAAGACACAGTAACTACCCACAACAACCCACGAAGCCTAGCTATGACGCCGTAGCCAACCTGCAAGCTAGCATCCATTAGCACACAACTTAGCATCAACACCTGGCCACAACAAACTGCCAAGAGTGTGTCAGCACACCAAACAGACAATTCAAGTCCGTGTCGAGTTCCCTTCACAACGCAGCAAAATAAAAAAAAAAAAATAATAAAAAAATTAAACGTTGGAACCAGCTCTCCAGCGTTGCTAATCGTTACCAGTAGCTACCCGCTAGCTAGCTAGCCTCGTGCCTCGATACTAACCTACAACTACCCACGGAAACCTACAATAACAACAGCACCAACCTACAATAAATACAATACCTAACTACAGCTAACTACCTACCTACGATCTAATACATGGTTAAGCAAAAGTTAAACGTTGGCTAGGACTACATTACCATTGGAACCAGCTCTCCAGCGTTGCTAATCGTTACCTGTAGCTACCCGCTAGCTAGCTAGCCTCGTGCCTCGATACTAACCCACAATTACCCACGGAAACCTACAATAACAACAATACTAACCTACAGTAAATACAATACCTAACTACAGCTAACTACCTACCTACGATCTAATACATGGTTAAGCAAAAGTTAAACGTTGGCTAGGACTACATTACCATTGGAACCAGCTCTCCAGTGTTGCTAATCGTTACCAGTAGCTACCCGCTAGCTAGCTAGCCTCGTGCCTCGATACTAACCCACAATTACCCACGGAAACCTACAATAACAACAATACTAACCTACAATAAATACAATACCTAACTACAGCTAACTACCTACCTACGATCTAACACATGGTTAAGCTTTACTCAACACTACATGTAGCTTACCTCCTGCTTACCTCCAGCCAGAGAAAAACACGACCTCTCCCGACAACCTCTCCCGACAACCTGTTGTGTTCCAATTTGTTGTGGCTAACGTTAGCTAGGTCTCTAGGTGGCTAACGCTAATGTTAGCTAGGTGGCTAACCTTAGCTAGGCTACCGTTTAGGGTTAGGGGTTAAGGTTAGGGATAAGGTTAGGGTTAGGTTAAAGGGTTAAGGTTAGGATTGGGGAAGGGTTAGCTAACATGCTAAGCAGTTGCAAGGTAGCCAAAAATTGGTAAGTAGTTGCAAAGTTGCTAATTAGCTAAAATCCTAAAGTTGTCTGTGATGTTATTCGAACACACAACCTTTGGGTTGCTTGATGTTCACGTTTAATGCCTACCCATCCACCCTGACCAACCACCCAACTTTCGTTTTTGCCTTAAGTAACCTTCTGTCTTATGTAACCATACCAAATGTAACATATCATACTAAATTAAGTGTCCTGGAATCCAGATTTACATTTACTATGTTATGTGTAGTCTATGAGACCAGGCTGGAAAAACAGAGTGCTAGAGTAAAAAGCTGCTCTGTTGCTCCTCTTGAAAGACAGATGAAAGACGGATGAAACAGTTGAAAGACAGAATTTCAGTTGACTCTGTTATTTATTATTCTGAGTATAAGACATACATTT